>JAHLJT010009419.1:83047019-83214798 GCA_031308135.1 Acheta domesticus | reverse complement strand
ATCACATGCAAATTCGTTTACTAATACCTTTGAATTTACACTTGAATATTACATACAATTTAGCTCAACTCTTCCAATGAATTATTTACAACAATTTTATAAGAATATATTGGTCATTACTTGAAAGCAGAAAAAATCTTTAGATAACTGATTTATAATAATATTAAATGTGATACATAGTAAACGCAGACGTTTCGGAAATTACTTATTTTCATCTTCAGGTGTCACAACAAATAAATGTAATATTTTAAACAATGGCTAGATACAAACAGAAGAATTACATAATATTACAGAAGGATTATAAACACAAGTCACAACGGAACGCATCTTGTTAAAAACTTCAGAAAATCTCAGTATGTATCAGCTAAAGATATGAAAAGAAGTAGATAGGGGAAGGGACATTACAAAATCAAGTTAGAAAGTAGTTAAAAATAACAGTAAGAAATGCTATCTTAATTTTGATGAAAAATGCTCAATGATCCATCATATAAATTGGTAAATTGATTACAATTATTTACAACGGTTATTGCCATTTTTTCATCATCAATTTCAATAAAATTTCCTTTCCAAAAATTTCAAATTCTTTTTGGCAAAGAATTCCTCAGTTTGAAAACAAAACTGTAAATATTATTAAAATTTTAACCATTGATTTTTCCTTCTCTTGGTTTGTGACTTGGAATTTGGAAACCATACCAATTGCACCAGATACGTTACAAGTCTTTCGCCTTCCCAGATCTAATTACTATTCTGGCGATAAATCTGCTGTATTTCAAGATCATTTCTGTAGACGATTCCATTGCGGGTTCACGGGTTTTGGTCCAAAATTAAAAAGCTATTTCAGTTTGCCGACGTTTTGGAGTTTATTATTGCTCCATCTTCTGGTATTGCTGTGCATGGGAAGTTAAGTAGATATTGTGAAGGTTCACATCATGAGAACCAGCCAAACAAGATAGCATGACCATTCATCCTGACTACATGTTCCTGAATGCTCATTCTGGTTCTCATGATGTGAACCTTCACAATATCTACTTAACTTCCCATGCACAGCAAGCCTAAAATTTCGTTTCACAGTTCCAGTCTCGCTACACTCAGAACAAAACTTTGTAATACCCAACTATCGCTGTCTTCATACGCCGGTTGCCGGGCTTGCTGGGAAGGTCGCGCGTGCTCGCGCCGCACGGTGGACTGAATGGGGCCGAAACGCGCGCATAGAATGTCAAGTTAAATAACTATTTATTTAGTGATTTTAAAACGTTTTTGAGTATGAATCTAACGAAACACATTCTAGATGTGAAATAATAATTTTCCGCTTAATTTATATTGTTATTTATTAATTTATTATGCCATCTCTGGCATGACATCCAGCGTTGACGCTTCGACTTCTGACTGCACTTCCACAGAGAGAGGGAATTCCGGGCGACGAAATTTTTTTTCAACTGTTCACTTAATATCAAATATTTATTTCACAGAGATTTGTTTTTATGTTGTTTTATAATTGCTCGACGATGATCACTTAGTTAATTGAAATGGCTCTTTTTTCAAAGCTCGTCATGTAAAGTTTAAACTTTCTCCATTTTCAAAAAGGCAGGCCAAGGTGACTCTTGTTAACGAAAACATATTACAAAATGTCCACTTAATAACATTTATTAGTTTCATGAAAGTGTGTTTAGTTTTTTTTGTATAATTGCTCGTCAAAAATCACTTACTTCTTTCAAATCTCGTCATGAAAATTTAAACGTTCGCCATTTTCAAAGAGGCAGGCCGAGGCGATTGTTGTTAACGAAAAACCATCAACAAATGTCCAATTAATTATAGGTATTAATATCACAGAAATGTTTTTAGTTGTTTTTGAGTAATTGTCCGTCAAAGATCACTCATTTTTGGAAATGGCGCTTTATTCAAACCTCAAGTAAATTTAAAAGACGCCGGCCGAGGTGGCTGTTGTTAACGGTAAAACATTAACACATGTCCACGTAATAATATCTATTAATTTCATGGAAATGTTTTTGGGTGTTGTGTAAGTTGAGAAGTTGAAAGTTGAGAAGATTAAACATTTTCAAGAAGTAGACGTTCTCGGTATTATGTCCGGAGATAATAATGCTCTTTCCAAGCACCATTAACGTAAACTTTAAACGGTCATAATTTTGAGACGGACAGACCAGGGCAGCTGATCTCACCTGAAAAATGTTTAATAATGTTCACTTAATAACATATATTAATTTCAGTGATGTGTTTTTTGGCGTTTTTGGTGTAATTTCCTGTGAAATATTACTTAGTTAAAGGAATAAGAGGTTTTTGCACGCCTTAATTATGTAAGGCTTAATTAAATTAAAAATAAAAATAATTGACACTGCAAAGGCTTTAATATATTTAGATGGGCAATTAAAAGCGCATACAATTCCTGAAAGTTGAAAAGTTGATTAGGGAAAAAGTTATAAACAATGAAAGATAAGTGTATTTTCACAGCTTGAGTGGCTGAATTTTTCCTCGGCTGAAAGGTATGGCTTTGAGGGTGTCGTATGGCTGTAAGCATTGATACAAATTATTATTTTTTTCTGATTTCTAGTCATTTGAAGTATGTAGAATTGATATTAAGCAAGAAATTATCCTTTTTCAAAAATTAAAATTTGGTGCCTATGCGCGTGTTTCGACCCTGTTCAGACCACCGTGCGCCGTTGCCTTTCCTCGAACACACTGCTGCTGTGTGCAAGATTAAGGATCAACTCCGGGCCAACATGAATTCTCCCGTGTTGCTTCCGGCACGATCCTGCTAGGACTCCCGTCCGCGTCCTCGTGATGCCGTCTTCTTACCTCGTCCTTCTTCCACTCCGCCTCGCCCGCATCACCACTACTCTTCTTGAGCGCTTTTATCACGATAAAATATTCGTTGAACATTAGTAGCAAAGAAATCAGAATTACACAAAAAATTCTTATCTATGATATATATCATTGGATTCGTCTTTTTACGCTCGTCGTGATAGACTGAAAAACACGACTGTGACGTTCCATTTGAAAAACAAATTTACCACAAATACCTCGTGAAAAACAAATGATAAAATAGAAATTAATACACGTATAAATTAGCCCCATTCCCTCACGCACTTCCGTGAAAACTGCACTGCAAGAACTTGAACCGTTCAAAAGTTATAGAAGGTGCTAATGTTCGCGTTGGCGTGGACACACCCCAAGCACTCGGCATAGTTGCAAACAACCGGTTTCACGAATCCGTACCAGATAGCGATTGCAAAGGCACGTGAATCATTTATTACATCATGCTTACATCATAATATGCGATATATCCTATACAATATCACAATCTTGTATTGACAAATAAAGGCAACATCTTCTCGGATATAACCAATTACACGCTGTCGAACACGTCTTCCACCAGGAGATTGTCATCGGCAGCGCGCACGCACACAGTTCAATGAATGAACTTCTTCTTCTTCCTCCTCTCGCAGAAAATGTGTAGGTATAAATATAGAGAAGTAGGCGGCGAAAGGTGCAGGCGCAGCCTTCTACGAAGCGGAAAAACAGCGTCCGACAAGATGAATATTAAGCTCGAATCCTTCATCAGGTTTTATCAGTGGTTGCCCGTCGTCCATGCGCGCCGATGGCACGCAATACATCGCATGGCAGGCGCCAGTGGGGCCGGCGGAGACAAAACGCGTGGACGCAATACAACGGCGGCAGAACCTAATTCCGCGTAAATTTCTTCCCGGCCGCACGTGACGACGCGACGCGCAGGTCGCGCGGGCTCTGGGAAAGGGCCTCGTTCGGCCGCCACGTCGAGGGATGGACGAAGTGAAAGGCGCAGCAGCAGCAGGCATGCGCACGAAAATACCGAAGTCTATGCTCCGGTTTTTCTTTCTTGGTGCGTGGGGGTGTCTCATCAAAATGGAACATCTCACGGTATTTCGCGTCGTTCTCGGTTGTGCCGCTAGAAGTCACGTGATCGCCAGGGCTGATCGATACAGTCGCGATCATGCGACTCCCAGCACCACAACCGAGAACGAAGCGAAATACCGTGAGATGTTCCATTTTGATGACACGCCCCCACGCACCAAGAAAGTAAAAGCGAAGTATAAGCAGGTGACCGACTTGGCAGCGGCTATTCGTCATCCGTATTGGATCACCATTATTCGTACTCTCTCTGTCCCGAAATACCTGTCGACCTCTTCCATTTCGCCGAGCACAGAGCGAAGAAACGACATCAAATGCAGCTTCACTCGGTCCCGCGTGCTGAGGTTGGAGTTCGAGGACAACTGCTTTTCCAACCACATCCAAGTTGCTTGGACGTTGAAATTAAGTTGAGGTTAATCCAGGAATTAGAGTTGCACGGTTCCTTTGGTTCGATGATCCGGTTCATTGGAGAGGAATCGAGTCCATGAACTGAATCCTTGTTTACTGTTCGCTTGTCGCAAACTTCAACATGGTAATGCAATAAATGTATTTAAAATACATTCTATTACACAAACGCATGCTACTATAAATTTATTACTACTTATACAGAACATTTTTATAATTCCACAGAGCCACTCGTCAATTTAGTTAACCAAACACAACTTATTACGTGTTTATATGCTCTATATGCCACAGAATGTAAATTGGAAAAAGTACAACCCACGTATTTGTTGGAATTATTTCAGATTTATTTTAAAACTGAACATACTAAAAAATAAACAAAAATAACAAAACATTGAAAATATTGGGTAATTTCTGTAACAAAAATATATGTTTAAAATTTTACAAACTTTAACTTTTAAAACCAATAAGAAATCAACAGCAATAAATCGCTTTTTAATGCGATTGAAAATAATGAGTATAAAATAACAAACACAAAAAGAAGAAACTAAACAAATATTAAAAATTCTGCAAGAAAAATATTTTTTTAAATTGATCACAGAATGAAACTTAATAATAATAAAATCATAAAAAACGGGTTGAACCAAGGTTTAGGGTGGCACGGTTCCTTAGGTTCACTGATCCGGTTCACTATGGAGGAATTGACTCAATGAACCGAATCCTTGTTTACTATTCACGTATAATTCAACATAGTAACGTAATAAATATATACATTCTACTTCACAAGCGCGTGCTACTTGAGCATTCTTTACTACTTAAAAATGGCCACTCGTCTATCTAATTAACCGAAAGCTACTCTATAAGCCATAGAATATAAATGGAAAAAGTATAACTCACGTATTCGTTGGAATTATTATACATTTATTTTAGTTAACAAACATAAAATTTAAAAATAATAATAATAATAATAATAATAATAATAATAATAATAATATAAACGTAGAATTTGTAATACCTGAAACAGAAAAAAGTATTTTAAAAATAATACAAAATAAAATTTATAAAACCAATAAGAAGTAAATATTAATAACCCACTTTTGAATACAATGAAACATACAATTTTTGAATACAAACAACAATAAAAACGAAGAAAAACGAAGAAAAATATAACGAAAGAAACAATGTTGAAACTGCGTAATTTCTATAACAGAAAAACGTACTTTTAAAAATAATACAAACTAAAATTTATAAAAACCAATAGGAAGTAAATATTAATAACTCACTTTTGAATGCAATTGAACGTTGAATAAGAATTAAAACAAACAGGAACGAAGAAAATTGAAACAAAAAAAATAACGTAGAAAAATAATTTTAAATAAGTAATAACTTCATAATTGCTGAAAAAACAAATTCAAAAATTCATTTTCAATTTTTACAAAATGAACTTAAAAATTTATAATAAAAAACACTCACTTCTTTATTCACATTATAAACTTTCAAAATATGTTGAATAAAATTTTCAAATTTTGGAGTACTTAATGTTCTTCTCCAAACATATTCAGCAACATAAAAATTAAATAATTCTGTTTTCCTACGTGGAATTGCGCGTTTTTTAGCATTCGAAGTTCCTTCAATAGAATCTGTATGGGCGCCAGTTTCAGGATCCTTAAAAGTTATAGAATGATTAACTCTTAAATGAGAAAATCCTTCATCATTTAGACAATCATAAGCCTTCCAGCAATCCGAAATCACAATTGATTTCGGCTTGATGTAATTCTTGATGATGTCCAAGAGTACCTCCTTGCTACGACTTTGAACGACCTTGAAAAAGAACCAAGTGGAACCTCTTTCAACACCACCAAACACCCATTTCCCTTCCACTCTTTTTCCTCTATAATACTTCCTTTTACCAAACTTGCTCTCATCGATTTCAACCACAACACCCTCTCCACCCAGAGGTTCACTTTCATCTTCAAGCACTTCAAAACACACTTCTCGACAAAAACTCATCCAATCAATGACAGTACTTTCACAAACATCACAATCCAAACAAATATGTTCATTCTTCGCTTCCATCACCCACATGTAAGTAATGAGAAGTACCTTCCATATCTCCAAATGACTCCTTTCAAACCATGAATCCTTTCGTACAGAAACTTTCACGCTATATCCATTCTCTCCCCTCACTCTACAAATCCATTCATATCCGTCTGTCCTATCCTTTCTCTCAGTAAATTTCATTTCTCCCTTGCATACGTGACACACACGTCGAGACCCAAGCAATCCCACTTTGACACCACTGAATAACATTTAAACGTCCCGCTCGGCGCAAATCATAAATCAATCCTTCTTTTACTCCTTCCATCGCGGTAGACATACAAAATCTATTAAACGATGTCTTCAAACGCGATAAAACACACAATTCCACGAGCACAATAGCTTTACATTAGTTTCTCTCTTTAATCGCATTTGTAACAAATCTGCTTTTACTGATTTGTCAAATCTTAAAATTTGATTGCCAACATCTACCCTTTGCTTACCATTTACTGCCTGGGCAACCCGATTCGCCCGCCATACGGGGGACGAGAAATATCTGAAAGTTTTTTTTTCTATTTGGCTATTGATTGCTAGCTACTAATTATGCAGAATTGCATAATAATCATTAAATCTTGTGTTCGTTCAAACATTAACAAATTCAATTTAAACGTTTAAAATCAACGGTGATTGCAATTCCTCTTACTAATGCAACTATTGCCATTTTAATAGATATTCATTTCGGTCATGACCCTTTAGAAAATATCTGATCAGTTTTCACAATACCAGAGCTCTTTTCTCAGACGGCGCCACGAAGATCTGCGGACGACGAATTCCAGGCGTCGAGATGTTCACTCTTCTCTCCTACCAGGATCTTCGTTACCTATCGCCGGTAGGTATATATAGGTCGCGAACACTGCTATCTCGTGCATCAGGTGTGCACTTAGCCGCGAACGTACTGATGCGAACTTCGCTAACCTATCTGCGATTTATTCCCTGCTTAATTTTACAGTTTGTGACAAAAATCCTATTATCACAGCTCTATTACTGTTCCGTCCTTGATTCATGAAAATTTAACATTCCTTGTTAACCCTTATTAAATTGCAACATCGATCGTACCAGCTATAATAATCCACAGTCCTATTATTCTTTCACGAACAAAAGTAAAGGCAAACTCCTTAGAAATTTCCGACCTCACACGCAATAAACTCTAGCACTGACCTTTTCGGTTTGCTGTCTCGTAACAGAAATGCGCGTGTCAAAATTTTCTACTTCCCAAATAACAGACTTTAATTCTTTTTCCAAAGCCCCTCTCATATCCGGTCATTTTTAATTATAATGGACGAACGGTCCAGGCATGTACACCTCCACCGGTTACAACGCCCCTGTGATTGTAAGATGAACCTCGCTAATGTTTATCGGCTCCCTAGCAACCTCATGTGATCGTCTACTCTTTGCCTGTAAAAACCTAATATGTCATCTTTTTCGTAATTATTTATTGCCTAAATAATTGATATATCACACATTCAATATGGAAATAAATAATATTGTTGTTATAGTAACAAGTAAAAGTGATATTAGAAGCCTTTTTAAATTCTAAAAACATTAATATTTGAGTTCAAGCCGCAAGAAAAGCAGCATAGAAACAAGTTTTATTTTTTTTAAGTGTTGTGAAATGTAATTTTAAATGTGAAGTGATATTTTAAAAGTGTCACCCTGAAGAAGAAATTGTTCGTAAAATCGAAATGTATAGCTGCATATGGCTTTGAACTCTTGGTCATCTTGTGTATATTGATTCTATGACCTGTCAAAATTTATTAGTGCCAACACAATCATTCGCCAGCTCTGAAGTGAACCGTAAATGAACCGTGCCGGGTGATTCACGAGAAGAAATTAATCACTAAAGGAATCAAAGGAACGTGCCACCCTAATCCCTGAATCAACCGTCCTTTAAACATTTTTCTGTTTGTTTCTTTTTCTGACACCACTGGATAACATTTAGACAACCCGCTCGGCGCAAATCGTAAATAAAACCTACATTTACTCTTTTCCTCACGGTAGACATTCAAAATCTATTAAAAGATGTCTTGAAATGCGAAAAAACACACAATTTCACGAGAACAATAGCCTGACATAACTTTCCTTATTCAATCGCATTCAATATGAATGTAAATAATTTTGTTGTTATAGTAACAACTGAATGTGATATTAGAAGGCTTTTTAAATTGAAAAAAATGTCTATATTAATATTTCAGTTCAATCAGCAAGCAAAGCAGCTGTTACTGTTATTCCTCCAAAGTATTCATTCTTATCCATAATTTGCCGTGAACAGGTATCAACTCTACTCAACATACGACTGCTAACTATCGATATTTCGTCAATAATTAAAAGTTTAATGTCTCTTAGGTTTTATCTTACGGAATTTTCAACATCTCTGGAGAGTGCTGGCATTTGTTCTCCGTGTTGAGATACAGGCAATGCAAATGCTGCGTGCAAAGTAACTCCATTTATACGAAACGCAGCTTTGGCGGATGGAGCGCAAAATAAAACTTTAATTGTTCCTTTGTTTTGACCATGTACATTGTCTGGATATTCGGTCATTGATTGAAAAATAGAATGAATTAACATTGACTTACCGACACCGTCAGATCCACTCAAAAATACATAGAAAGAATATTTTTCTTCTGATGTGAAACCAATTAGTATATGCATTAAAAACTCGTTGGAGAACTTTGTTTTCTAAGATTTTCGTTTAATATAGCTTCATCTATTCTTTGAGGACAAGTAAATCTATTTGAACTCACATTGTTTTGGACCTCAATTACACTTCACACTAACATAAATATTTCTGTTTCTCTATGAATAGCATTGCTATTAAGGAGTTGACATCTTCAACTATATTATTAATTTCAGAATAAGCTAACTGTAATGCGTCATCCAATTGTTCATCGGGAATAATGCAGTACTTGGGTCTATTACATGAAATAGTTTATTTATTTAAAATATATATTAATTTAAAATGCACTTGTTCAATGACGTCAATTTCATTTCTCCATGGTAGAAATAAAAGAATTTGTTTAATTGTATTTAATTTGGTCCAATTATGATTAAAACAGACTTATTTTTTAATAAATATAAATTTTAATATAATAAATCAAGTAGCAACAGTTTCAAGGTTTCTTTTACCTCATCATCAGGCTAGAAGAATACAAATTAATGAAATTTGATTAATTGAAAAGAATTTTTTAAACAATTTTGATATTTTTCCTTTCAAAATAAACATAAGGAGCTTATCTTACAGTCATTTTAAATCACAAAACTTGACAATGGCGAGACAAAATAATTTATTACATAAATAATTTGTAACCAAGGAAAGGAACCATGGTATCATAAATAAAATAGGGTATGTTTTTAGGTATGTTATGTGGATATAAACAATTTTACTAATCTAATCTATATAAAAATTTGGTATAAATATAATTAAATGATTTAATATATACAGACTTAATATAGATAAATAATTATGTAATATGTAAATTACATCTAGCAACAGTTTCAAGATTTCTTTACCTCATCATCAGGCTAGAATACAAATTAATGAAAGTTGATTAACTGAAAATAATTTTTTTAAAACAATTTTGATTTTTTTTCTCTTCAAAATAATTATTACTCAATATAAACATATGGAGCTTACCTTATATTCATTTTAAATCACAAACATTAACAATTCCAAGACAAAATAATTTTTTATATAAATAATTTATAACCAAGGAAGGTAACCACAGTATCATCAAGTAAATGGGTATGTTTTTAGGTGTTTTGGGGATATAAACCATATATATCTTACCAATCTAATCTATATAAAAATGTTTGAGGAGTGAATCGTATAAATTTGTGAAAACATTAGATTCAACCTGAGTATTTAAACAATTATGAAGTTGTAATAAATAAACTCTCAAGAGTAGATCTCGAAAATTGTTTTGGTTCAACTTTTATAAAAACATACCCATTTATTGATGATACCATGGTTCCCTTCCTTGGTTGTAAATTATTTATGTAATAAATTTGCGATTTTTTCATCATGTATCGTACTCCATTGACAAATATTTCCACATACAATAATATTTTTGTTGCGATTGTGTGTTCTTTCTTTGAAAAATTTAATGTTTGATTTGTACTTAACTTTTCTACTTCCAAACAATATCATCTTTCTTGTTAAAAAATTACGTGAACAAAAATTTAAATTACAAAGTAATTTATCAATTAAAATATTCAATCAGAGTTAAAAATTCAAAGTATTTAATTTATCAATTAATACTAAAATTGTTAATGAACTGTTTAGAAAAATGTATATATAATTCCAGAAATTGCAAACTGAATTAATAAAATTTAATCTTCAAAATGAAATAACATACAATTCACAGTTCTCACAACACGAGACGTCCACGATGGATAACCTAATACAAAGTCCTAAGAAGTTCTCGACTTCTTGGATCTGAACCAGGTGCTCCACGAAATCAAAATGAAACATGTAAGTTGAATATTACTATCAATTGTTTGAATCTACAATAAACGTTTCGTGATTAAGGTGTAAACTCTCATTGCTACGGTGCCATTCCCAAATATTTTCCATAGAATGTAAGTTACATATCGCTAAATAACAAAGTATCAATTGTACATACACCATACATTTCTTTATTACGGTTTTAACTAAAGATATAAGGATGTTACTCCTCAATATGTTCTTTAAAATTTAAATCAATTGTAGCAAATACTCACGTAAATGAATTATTTGTACATATAAAATGCAATTTGTAAAAGTACAATTCGTATCAATATAAATTGAAACTACAACCGTGTCATTCTCTACAATTTTATTTTCTGCAGGGCAATATACTTTTAAAAATATATCTATTAAATTATTATATATTCATTCAATTACATAATGTAGTACGTACTACTTCATTTGCATGCTTACGTGTATTCAATTCTTTAAATTACAAAATGGATTTCGTTAGTAAAATGTAAACAAAAATTGGAACTTTAAAAAAAAAAATTAAAAATACAATGTACCTAACCTAATGCTGAAAACTACCCAAAAAAAGTCCTCATTAATTTATAATGCGCTGAGAGAGATATGCAAACTACACAGGGAATTTAGGTATCATTTGTACACACAGGGAATTTAGGTATCATTCCTCACAAAATTCATCATATATTGATACGGGTTTCTAATTAAATTTATTATTAAAAACTATTTGAAACAGATTTATCAAATCCAAGATATCTCTCTATTATTGACACGTTGGGCTTCTGTCATGGGTACGAATATGCAAGGGGCACAATTCGGCTTACCTCATCGTTCAACCACAATCTGCCCCCTGTAGACTCGTTTCCATACGGAAAACGACAAAACCTGAAAGTGATTTAAAGTGATTTTATTATTGTGCCAGATTGCACAATAATAATCAAGTTTGTTTTTTGTACTTTCTTTCGCACTAGAACAGTATGAATTTATTATAATTAAAGATTTCATTTAAATCGAAACAACATCCTTTTAAAATTATTAACTTTGGTCATGACCATGAGAAATAAAATAATTGTTCGTGCGAATGTTAACCTGAGCTCTCTTCTCGTTGTATCGTTGGATGCTTCGCTCGGACTCCGCGTATCTCCACACCATCACCTTCGACCGACCGGTTACCAGCTCCAGTCTTGATGCCTTCTATCTTGTATCTTCCAGCACGCCACGAAGTCACTCCCGTTCACATAATGTACTAGCCTCCCATATCACCATCAGCACTTGTTCGGCAAAATAATTACAAGTTCATTTAGCATGGTGCTTTACCTTGTCACTGGTGAAAACTAATTAAAGGTGACAATTTTCTTAAAAGTTACTCCCTATCGGTAAGAAAATACTCCAAGTCAATGAACGGTTTCACCAAAATGTTTCTATGTTCCACTTGCACTCGCGGAAGAAAAAAGTTAAAGTCCCGAACTGTATCTCTGGAATTTTTACAAGTCTCTACTTTCGATCACAAAAATCTACTAAGTCTAAACTCGAGCACGCACTCCCTTATTCAGAAATGATCCTCTCACCATGAAATCTGAGCTCGAACTATTTTTTTCGATCTTCAATCCAGGAAAACTCATGTTCATTGTTGTCCAAGATTCTGTTTTACATTCCCTACCAATGGATTCTTATTATGTATTCACTCCTCTAACCAAGGTGCATTCTTGGGCGAAATTTCCACTCTTACACACGCATCTTTCGACTGGTTCTACATTACATCCACGGGCATATGAAATTGTTTACCTCTGTTACTAAGGTGCCCGTTTACCAAATATCGTGACATGTTAAACATCGGTGTTCTCCCTAGCAACCTGTTACTAAGTTGCCTAATTCTAATTTAAATTAGCATTAAAGCATTAAATTATTCGATATCAAATGCCCTCCTGCATTTGATATATCACAATATAATTTCTGAAACGGAACTTGGTTATATACTTGGGAATATCCGTCTGTCTTATCCTTTCTCTCAGTAGATTTCATTTCTCCCTTGCATACGTGACACACACGTCGAGACCCAAGCAATCCCACTTTGACACCACTGAATAACATTTAAACTTCCCGCTCGAGGCAAATCAAATAAATCCTGCATTTACTCCTTTCATCACGGTAGACATACAAAATCTATTAAAAGAGGTCTTGAAATGGTATAAAAAACAATTCCTCGAGCAATATAACTTGACATTTGAACTACTTGTCAATCACATTCAATATGAAAGTAAACAATTTTTTTGTTATAGCAACAACTAAATGTGATATTACGAGAAGGCTTTTTAAAATCTAAAACCATTTCTATATTAATATTTGGGTGCAAGCAGTAAGCAAAGCAGCTTAGAAACAAGTTTTATTTGTTTAAAAAAATTGTGAAATTTGTGATTTTCAATGTGAAGTGATATTTTAAAAGTGTCGTGATGAAGAAGAAATTGTTCGTAAATTCGAAATGTATATATTCATATGGCTTTGACGCATGGTCATTTGTGTATATTTATGCTTTGACCCGTCAAAGCTAGTCAATGCCAACATAATTTTTCGCCAGCTCTGAAGTGAACAGTGGCGGGTGATTCACGAGAGTAAATGAATCACAAAAGGAACCAAAGGAATCGTGCCACCCTAAACTACGGATCAACGAAAACTTTTATCTTGTAAACACGGTCAAAACTTCACATATGTAGGTTCCATAAATCTCTTAATTACCTAATAAATGACGTTTGACTACTTGTAATGACAGTAATTCACACACTCAAAACAGCTCAAACAGAACTCGTCCACGAGCACCACGAGGCTAACCGGCATCGGCAACTGTGTCATCTACAGTCTTAATTCCATATATCTCGGTGGCTGAAATCCATTACGGGCTTGAGAGATGCCGCTCCACGTGTCGGTGTTGGGAATCATTTGCAACACAGGGAGATTATGTAACGGTATGCGAGAATACAAACGAGAAGTTCGGCTCGTATCGCACGCCAGGACCAGGTTGTTGCGGCTGAAACCCAACTCCCTCGACGATGTCACCTCTCGGTCGCTCGCTGGGGCCTCTCTTCGTCTGTCAGCGTTTGCAGATAAGACGTTCATTCGAAGATAGACCACTCGCACGAAGTGATTTCTTTTTAATGTCAATGTGTCAAGGGACATTGGCCGAAAATTTCTAGTTGTTGTGCAACACTGCAAAAATGCCACGAACCGCCATTGTTTAATTCTCCATTTATACGCTACGATCGCAGCTCTTAAACACGCAAAAGCACTTTCTTGAAAATTTCTTAGAATCTTATCGCCGAATCTCAAAAACAATTATCAGTTCCCCTTCAGGAGACCGAATGACACCTCATATGTCACAGACGACTATTGACGACAAAGTTAATGTGTTAAATAATATTGTAAGGGATTTATTCGCTAAACATGCTCCGCTAAAAACATCCAGTTACGCGTCCGGCAGCACCATGGTTGAATGATGTAATTCGGGCTTGCATGAAGCATCGCGACCTAGTTCAGAAACGATACCGACGAGAAAAAACGGCCATTCTTAAACTTGAATATACAAAATTGCGTAATATAGTTAACCAAAAAATACGAAATGCTAAGTTGCGATACTACAACACATTGTTTAAAGCACAAACTGATTCTAAACAAATCTGGAACAGTCATAGGAATATTGGTGTGGGCAAGGATAGATCAACAACTCCAATCATAGATATACCATTGAACGAATTGAATAAACATTTCTTAAATGCGGCTCCTTCATTTGATCCAGTGCTGAAAGCAAACGCTTTATTAGAGTATTCGAGCATCAGTATAGATGACCTCAGAGACCAACTGAACTTTAAATGTGTTGACAATAGAGAGGTTCGTAAAGTTTTAGGGAGTTTAAAATCAAATGCAAACGGTTCTGACGGAATTAATGCTAGACAGTGGAAGCTTATTGCAGATGTAGCTCTTCCCGTTATTACTCACATTATTAATTATTCACTAACTACGTCTTGTTTCCCAAAAGCATGGAGATTAGCCAAAGTTCATCCTCTTCCAAAGTCCCAAAGCCCTTCGTCTCCCAACGATTTCCGGCCTATAAGTATTTTGCCGACACTATCAACAATCCTCGAAAAAGTTATTCATAGGCAAATCTACTCATACTTAGCAGAGTATGGATTATTAAATCCGTACCAGTCCGGTTTCAGGCCAGGTAGAAGTACACAAACCGCATTACTTGAAGTTACCGAAGATCTGAGGAAAGCCCTGGATGATGGGGAAATAACTGTATTAACGCTATTAGATTTCAGTAAAGCCTTTGATTCTGTTGACCATGACCTCCTACTCACAAAATGCAGGAACTTAAACTTTTCATTAGCCTCGACGCGGTGGATAGAAGATTACCTTAGGAACCGTCAGCAATTTATTAGTGTCGGGGAGGATTACTCAGTGAGAGAAACAACGACAAAGGGTGTCCCCCAAGGATCCATTCTCGGGCCATTGTTTTTCCTAATATACGTAAATGACTTGCTAAATTCCATTAGTTTCTGTAAACATCATATGTATGCTGACGATCTACAAATTTATATTAGCGGAAGACCCTCTGCACTGAAACAATTAGTAGATAGAACCAATAAGGACTTGGAAACCTTGCTGAATTGGACAAAATTAAACGGCCTTTCCTTGAATCCTGCTAAATCACAGACCATGTTAATTTGTTCAAAAAAAGTTCAATCACGAGTTGATAACCTTAGTATAGAAAATGTTATTCTTGATAAAATCATTGTACCATATTGTTCTGAAGTCAAAAACTCAGGAGTAATTCTTAACAATAACCTCAACTAGCATTCGCATGTAAATAAAGTTATAAAGTTAGTCAATTAACGAATTGGTTCTCTTAGGATTGTTGGAAAGTTTTTACCAGTCAATATTAAAAAAATTGCAGTAGAATCCCTCGTCTTTCCGCACTTCGATTATTGCGACATTGTGTATAACGATTTAAACTTAGCACTTGCCACACGGTTACAAAGAGCTCAAAATTTTATTACAATCTACAAAGTTTTATTTACAATCTAAAAAAATACGATCACATATCGAACATGTTTGAATGTAATCAAATATTGCGGCTAAGCGACAGGCGGATGCTTCATTGTCTATCTCTTCTATTCAAATTACTAAAAACAAAACATATACCGCATATAACAAGTCGGTTTAGGCCTCTTATATCCGCTAGACTCGATAAATCATTATTATTAGAAATACCAAAACATAATCCTAATTATTATAACAAGTCATTTACTGTAGGCGTAACGAGAGCTTGGAACTGCCTCCCAAAGAACATTAAACATAGTCCTTCTGTCAATTCTTTTAAGAAGCAATTAAAAGCTCTATTATTTTCCAAGGCATGTAAGATTAGCCTCTAATATTTTTGCCATACAATTTACAAAACTCAAACTTACTAAGTACTGAGTGTAGTGTAATATTTCAAATTATTGATGAAAATTATTTTTAACTAGTAGTATTAGTAATTAATTTCACTTTTACGGTCTCCTTAATATTTTTGTCGATTTCTTGGTAAAGAGTGCTCAAGTCCGCTTTTCCTGGAAAACATGATAAAGTAAATGACAAAGAATCAAAACAATATTAATAACTAACCGTATTGAATATGTGCACACAAGATAAGAAATTATTACGTTTTTATTGATTGTCTATTCTTCATTATATTATATCAAGTTCCATTAATTAATGACAATCATATCATATGAAATTAAATATATTTAATACAATATTGAAGAACGAAGTTGAAGTTCTACAATTGGAGTTTCACAACGTTTCGGAGATATTTTTTCTCCATCATCAGGTACATTTGTACTAAAATCAAATTTATTCCATAAATATGAGTAAAATGAAACATTTTAAATATAATGTAAGCAGAAAATAATGGAAGCGTACCTTTCAAATAAATGTGTTCTATAAAATGTTATCTTTTACCTTTTATTGAATATAGGTTGTACGTTAGAAAACAAACGAAGAGAATAAAGAGGTAGGGGTTCAGGTAACCATAGACAGGGGTCAATAATATAAGAAAATAGTAAATATTATTTTATTTTGTTTAATATGTTATCATACGCATTGGTGAAGTTATTACATTCAACTATTGAATTCATTGAGTCATTTAATTTAATATGAATGGTTTCTGAAATGATTCTTGGGAATCTCCTGGTTTCCTGATCAAGTATTTTAACATTATCAAAGTCTAACCCATGACCAGTTTCTAATCTGTGAGTTGTTACGGAGTTCTGTCTGTTAAATGGCTCCCTAATATTCCTCTTATGTTCTTTAATCCTCATTTGTAATTTTCTTTTCGTTTGACCAATATACTTTTTGTCGCACATTTGACAAGAAATCTGATATATACAGTATTTTCTGTTTCTTCATATGGAATGATGTCTTTAACATTCTTAATTATATTAATCTTATTGAGAATTTTATTTCGGACATTGTATTTCCCATTGAAACTGTTCCTAACAAGTTTCTGAATTTTATTACTAATACCATGAATATGTGGAATGACTAAATTTAACATGTTATCATTTACGTCTTCAATATCAGACTTATTCTGAACGCTTAAATTTTTGTGGAACATTAATCTTTTTCGAATAAATTTCTTAATAAATTTTAAAGGATAGTCATTGGCAATTAACTTCGTTCTTCAATATTGTATTAAATATATTTAATTTAATATGATATGATTGTCTTTAATTAATGGAACTTGATATAATATAATAAGATAAGAAATTGTTTAGCATCTAAACAAAAATTTATATTGATTTGCGGGAAATCACTAAGCCTTTAAAGGTCTCCTTCAAAAACACGATCTATAATTTAGTTTGTACTTAACGGTTTTTCTGAACTCTCATTCCCAAGAAATCGACGGTAATTTTTATTTTTAATCATCAGAAAGTGTGTAATGCTTATCTGCTACTATCTTTTTGTCTTAAAATTAATTTCTTTTGTCTGTGATATGTGTAAATTTTAAATTTTCTTTTCGCTGGACATCTTATAAAATAACATTTATTTGATTGTAACTGATACAGAAATTGAAAATATTCTAATCCTTTGTTCTTATAATTATCAATTTGATTATGTTACCATATTGTTGTAGCTACTGTTGTGTCACTACTTAACATTACACAATATTTATTCTTATTGTATAAGTTTTGTTACTTAATTTTGTCATTTTTGTATTATCCTAGATTACTTTTCTTCAAATCAATGTACATTGTAATTTATTATTTTTTCTAATTAATGTATTAAGTATATTTAGATTTACTATTTTTGTCAATGTCCTCGGCCTTCAGCCGCCATCCTGATTGAGGTTTTCTGGGTTTACTCAATCGCTTAAGGCGTATGCCGGGATGGTCCCTAGTTTTCTCTCCCAGAAGTAAAAGTAAAAGTATCCTCCCCCCTAGATTTTCTTCGTAGTTTATGAAATAATGTAATATTTAATGTGGTTAGGCGGAAGAGCAGGCGAAATGGCCTGAGCCTCGCCACTAATAAAGGCAATTTCATTATTATTATTATTATTATTATTATTATTATTATTGTTATTATTATTATTATTATTATATGTCTCGATTAGTGCACGAGAAGTAGCCTAACCGTGAGGCAGGAAACCGTATTTTCTCCACGCAAGCACACGAGAACTTTACTCCCATTCCATACAGGGGTGTGTTTTAATATGCTTTAGAAGCCACAGAATATAAATGGAAAAAAATAACTCACGTGTTTGTTGAAATTTCTAAGAGTTTATTACAATTTTGTACTACAAATAACGTAGTGTTTTACATGCACAACTATTAACAACAATAAACACACTACAAAGTTCCCCTTCGTGTTCTCCAAATCTTGTATTACCTGGAACGAAAACCACACTTTTAAATTTTTACAAACTGAAATAAAAAAATAAATAAGAAATAAATAGTAATAACTCACCTCTTAAAGCGATTTCAAATAAATAATTGGAGTTGAATAAACAATAAAATGAATAAACAACAAAATTCGTATTTCTGCAAAAATAGAAACATTTTTTTCATATTTTACCAAATGAAGTTTATAAATTCCTCCAAAATCAAATAATAATAACAATAATAATAATAATAATAATATCAGACATGTCATATAGTTCGCAAGTTCTTGAACTAACACAAATGAGGCTCCCATATTGGTCTTGAGGGTCAGAGTGAAATCTCTCTCCTCAGTGACTGAGCTCTTTCCTATTCGTGGAAGGATTGGGCAAATTGAACCCAGCACAAGCAGCTGAGAATCACAAGATGATAATAATAATAAGCATCACGTATTTGCTACCCAAAACGGGAGGCAGCTCTTTGGCGAAGAACTACAGGCCAATTACTTGTCTGCCAGTACTGTACAAAGTTATAACTTCAGCCATAGCTGACAAAATGTACAGACATCTAGAGAAGAATCATCTAATGCCAGCTGAACAGAAAGGATGTCGTAAAGGCTCTTATGGCTATAAGGAAATCTTGCTACTGAATAAAGTCATTTGGAATGATATAAAGAAACGCAAACGTAATTTGAGCAGTGCCTTGGATTGACTACCAAAAGGCCTTTGATAGTGCACCACACGATTGGATTTTGAGACCCTGGAGATCTATCGATTTCATCCTAGACTTATTGAATTTTGCAAGGCTAGTATGAAGTCGTGGAGTACCAGATTTAATAATACACAGCGGAAAGAAAGCAGTAGGAAACCAGAAGTATTCAGATTAACAGGGGTATTTTTCAAGGAGATTCACTATCCCCTCTGCTGTTTTGCACTAGTTTGATCCCACTATCGAGACAGTTGTCGCAAGCTGACTTTGGTTTTAAGCTCCATGGTGATGAAAGGCCAGTATCACATTTGTTTTATATGGATGATCTGAAAGTGTTTGCTAAGAATGAAGCGATTCTCTCCCAAATGCTGTCAGTCGTGAATGACTTTAGCAATGACATCTGCATGACGTTTGGTCTTGACAAGTGTGCAAAAATTAATTTAAAAGAGGGAAATTCACAACGTCTGAGAACATTGAAATTGATACGCACACTGTGATTCAAGATCTTGAGCCAGGTAAAACCTATAAATATCTGGGCATTGAAGAATGTGAAACCATCTCGAATGACAGAATGAAAGAGAGAATTCGTAGGGAGTATTATAGGAGAGTGAGACTTGTCCTTCAGTCCGCTCTGAATTCCAGGAATAAAATATCTGCAATAGGTAGTTTGGCGGTACCTGTAGCCGAATACAGTTTTGGACTAGTGGACTAGACTGAGCAAGAAATTCGCACCATGGATCGAAAAAACAGAAAACTACTAACTATGCATCATGTTTCCCACCCTCGAGCTGATATACATAGACTTTATGTGTCATGTAAGGAAGGAGGAAGAGGCCTGAGACAAATTGAAGCCTCCTGGCACAATGCAATAACCGGGATGGGAAAGTATGTAGTCAGCCATCAAGATGACCCTCTAATGAGGCAGGTCATGAAATCTGACCGAAGAATGGGAAACAGAGGCATTGTAAGTGTAGCAAGAAGCATTGCGAACCAGACTATGCAAGACTACCCAGAATGACAGAGACACTGAACTTCTGATTCTACTTAACATGAAATTTGAGACACAAAAAATGTTAAAGAAATCGTGGAGAGACAAACCACTCCACGTACAATACCTAAAAAGAATGGACAAGGTGCAGATCGAATAAAGATCAATCATTTATGTGGCTTAAAAGGGGAAGAATGAAGCTAGAATCGGAAGCACTTGTAATAGCTGTCGAAGATCAGGCCTTGAGAACACGACATTATGATAAAGCGGTTTTCAAAATTTCCCAAGATGATAAATGCCGCATTTGCCTGTAGCAAGTAGAAACCATTGATCATATTGTCTCAGCTTGTCCAATCCTAGCAAAGACCGAATACCTGAAAAGACATGACAGGGTGTGTAGCTACCTCCACTGGCAGATCAGTACGGCCCTCGACGTTCCAAACACATGCGCCAAGTGGTACGAACACTCACCAAAACCGGTGACGTCTGTTGGATTGTGTACGATATTGTACGACCAACAAATTCAAACTGATCGCACGATAGCGGCAAACAAACCGGATATAGTTATCCGGGATTTGGCGAAAAAATCGTGTTTACTTATCGATGTTGCTGTACCTTGCGATCAAAACGTCGTTACCAAGGAGGCAGAGAAACGTCTTAAATACAAGAGTTTGGAAATCGAGATTAGCCGAATGTGGGGCGTAAAAGCACAGGTCGTCCCGATAGTTATCGGAGCTCTAGGATTTGTTCCGCAAAATTTGAGTAAGAACTTGTCTAAACTCCCCGGTAATTCAAAAGTCTGGGAAGTGCAAGAAATTGCTTTATTTGGAACAGCCCACATTTTGCGTAGAGTATTGTAGAGGCACTGATAGTCACCGGATCTGCTCCTTAGGTAGCTGGTTGCAACCTGGAGTAGATTTTATATTCAGTCGACTCATAACTTCTTTAGTCGTGATGTTACCTCTTAATTCTAACGTAGATTTAGAACACTGAACAACATTAAGAAATGGTATTTTTAAAATTGCTTATTTCTGAAAAAACAACGTTATTTTCACTTTTTACTAAATGAAACTTAAAATACAATTATGAACAAAACTCTCCTCTTGATTAACATTGTAAATTTTAAAAACCTTTCCTGCGAACAATTAAAATTTGTTAAGTTTGTACTTCCTTCTCCACATATATTCTGTCAAATAGTAACTGTTCATATTACCGGTTGTGTGTCGTGAAATTGCGCGCATTATCGCACTCCAAATCCCTTGAATACAATTTGTGTGTGCTCCAGTTTCAGGATCTTTGAAAGTTATAGAATTATTAACTACTAAGAATCCTTTCGCACAGACACTTTCACGCTATGACCATCCTCTCCCCTCACTCTACAAGTCCACTCGTATCCGGTTGTCCTATTCTTTCTTTCAATAAATTTCATGCCTCCCTTGCAAACATGACATATACGTCGAGACGCAAGCAATCCCACTTTTTGTCACCACTGGATCCCATTGAAAGATCCCTCTCGTCGCAAATCATAAATAAATCTACATTTATATCTTCAACCTCGGTAGACACACAAATCTATTAAAAGATGACTTGAAATACGATAAAAAGGATTTCCACGCCAACAAATGATTCACGTTGTTCACTATCATTCAACATGAAGGTAAATAATTTTGTTGTTATAGTAACAACTGAATGTGTTAATAGAAGGCTGTTTAATAACTAAAACCATTTCTATATTAATATTTCAGCTCAAGCAGCAAACAAGCCCTTTTTTAAATGCGCTGTGAAGTGTAATTGAAGTGTAATTTTAAAATGTGAAGTGATATTTTAAATTATTTATCATCAATATGTCTGTTCATATTTTATATACATTAAATTATATTGCATTTGGTCCATACTGTGAAGGTTCTAATTTTTCTTTGCCCTTAATTGAATTAATTTCATTAAAAAAATAGAATCATCACATTTTATTTAAAAGGGTCGATGATTCAACGGCAAACACCGCTGATCTGAAAAATGGCATCTTACCCTTTAATTATATTGACCAAAAAGAATTCCAAATTTTCAAAATAAAATGATAATATTTATTACAAATACTGGAAATTAAACAATAATAAAAAAATAAAATGAACTTTACACAAACAACTAAAGAAAGAACTTTACAGTCTGTTCGTATTTTCAATATACGTCTTCCTGCTCACGTGCACAAATCGTCAAACATCATTCGTATTTCCCAAATCTTCCACATCCTCCAAGACATCTGCATGACATATGGCTCAAGCTCCATCCCATTGGCAAAGCTGCGAAGACGAAGGTAGATTTTACACAGGTAACTCCCAAAAACGGCTTGAATTGATTGCATACAGGAACAATGGACACAGTCCTTTAGATCTATCTCGGCGGAGGAAGAGGTACTTAGAAGGTCTATATCAGGCGCTCATATCATGTATGAGTCTCGCCGACCCGTTGGGCTTAGGCACAGGGAGCCACAGCTGACGCCGATAATTCTGATTTACTTTCCCGTATACGTACGTATACAAGTGTCCCATTGAGATATATAGATAGATAATAAGTTTTATTCTACAATTGGACAGATGTTGCCTGGTGGCAGAATGCAGAAACATGAAAGTACATTTACAATTACAAAACACAATTACAATTAAAAACAATATATAAAAAACAAATTATCTTCGTCATTATCTAGAACATGCAAATTCATTTACATACATATACTACAAATGAAACAACATATATACTAACATTTAAGTAATTAAACTTACTTACATATTTCACCAACATTCATATATACAAACATACACGCTTACATACATATCATACAACGACATAGGAACCCTCGCATCCACCTATTCACTCACCACCTGCATCCATTCACTCACGATCATATTCAGACAAATATGGATAAACATTTGTACCTAACATTACAATATACTAATATACAATACTAATAATAATTTTTACATTTCTAATACGTAAAACACTCGTTAACATAAATCAATAAATACCTACTTTTGTCAGAATAGCTTTAAAAGACGCTTTAGATTAGTGAAATAAACAGAACAAAATGAAATCACTTCACTGCACTTCACTTCACTGCACCTCATAACTCTTTACCTAAATACTAATAGCTCAATACTTTTTAGTAGACTTAGGATATCGCACCTTTCACTTCACTACACGTCACTTCACTATTGACTAATTTCCTATATTTGTTTTTTACAACCACGCGCTGAGCAAGAAAAGGGCTCAAAAACTGCCGCAGGTAAATCGTTCCAATTTCCGATTGTTCTGTACACAAAGGGGAATTTGACTACGTCCGTTCTTTGCATTATAGTTCTGATCTTATATTTATGATCTAATCTATTAAAATAATCTGGTTTATCTAGCCTTCCCCGCATTTCCTGCCATGCAGAGCCACCAGCGAAAGATTTGTTCATTACGCAAAGTCGTGCCCTTTTCCTCCGGTGTTCTAGTGATTCCCAATACGCAGGTATGTTCCTCCGAAAAGTGTATTTTGCCGCTCTGTTTTGTATCATCTCTAAGCTCTTTTTAAGTCCTATTCTGTACAGATCCCAACAACTAGCTCTATATTCCATTACTGGCTTAACAAGTGAGATATACGCGATTTCTTTTGCTTTCTTATTGTATTTTTTAAGATTTCTCATGACGAAATGCAAAGGCCTCCAAGCTTTACCCACTACGTATTTAGTTTGTTTCTCCCATCCCAACTTACTGTTCAGGAGGATGCCAAGCTATTTACAGTTTGAGACTCGTGGAACTACGTCATTACCTACCTGATAGGGTATTATATGAAAGTCTCTGGCCCTACAAAATGTGGTCGCTTTACTTTTATTTCCATTTACAGTCATTTTATTAGCTCTTGCCCAATCATTAATCTTATTTAAATCTTCCTGTGGTTGAATCATATCGTGGTGTTCTGTAATTTCCCTATATAATATACAGTCATGGGCAAAGAGTCGAATTTTGACGTTATATTTCGCGGTGTATCATATACAAAGATAAGAAACAATAGTAAGCCAATGAAACTGCCCTGAGGGACTCCAGAAGTAATATTACCCTTTTCCGATAAATGCTGTCCAATTCGAACCTTTTGATTTATATCACGAAGAAATTCACTAATCCATGCTATTACCCGCCTGTCAATTTTAGCATCAATAAGTTTCAATATCAGTATGTCATGCGGTACTACATCAAACACTTTAGCAAAATCAATAACTATTGCATCCATTTTCCCCCTAAATCAATTATTTCAGACAAGTCTTGTGTAAGGGAAATAATTTGACTTTAACCAGAAAAGCCATTTCTAAAGCCATGCTGCCCGTGAAAAAAACATTCTGTCTGATCCATATGATTTCTAATCGAATTAGATAATACTTTTTCAAACAATTTACAGACTACTGACATAAGACTAACTGGCCTATAATTTTGCATTTCACATTTTTGTCCACTTTTAAAAATTGGCGCTATTAAAGCAGTTTTCCATTTATCCGGTACACTTTCATTGTTGATCGATACATTGAAAAGTCTGACCAAATACGCTATTACTAGTGGAATGTGGCGTCGCCAACGATTAAAACTGATTTACAAAAAATTTCCATATGTAAAAACGTATTCTATTCTAGTAAACTTCTAGTAAAACCAATACTGAAAAGAACCTTTAAATATACAGATGTCTGGCGTTTTAATCCTCAGGCGTAGTACTTGAAAAATTATCCATTAAATCTTAAAATAAAATAGCAAAACAACAACTAGGTATGGTCTACTCATCCCGAAAAATCGATTTGGAATTCCAACCGTTTCAGAAGAGTGGTCCTGTTGAGTACATACTTTCAGTGTTTTGTCAGGTGGCTTTTTAAAGAAAATATAATATGAATTAAATTTCTAACCAGAAAGAACTATCTAAATATTGAAAGAAGAAATAACGAATTACGAATAACGAATACAAAAAGTGTTTAGAAAGCGCAGCCGCACCTCTTCGACGGTGGTTCTTTCGGGTTACGGCCATGTACCCACTCCAACTTACGGTGTTGGAGAACCGTATCCGAACGACACTTGATTAGCTGCACTGAAGACTTTTTTACTGTAGTAAGGTGTCATGGATCATTGTAATCGGGTGCAGCCCAACTCTGTGCTCACTTTTTAGTGTATTAATTGTCCAATTAATGTCATTGTCTCTTCTGCAATAACTCAACCTTGGACTATGTCACCGGTTCTTGATGTAATAAGGCTTCTTCCCAAACAACATTTTTAATTTTATATCCTTTGCCATTCTCTGTCAACACTTTCAAAAAATCCCAAGATTTAACTCTTGAAAATGTCACATACGTTTGGCCATGCGCGAAAACAGGTTCTCTCTTATCTATTCCTACAAAATCTATTGTTTGACCCTGACTTTTACTTATAGTAATAGCGTAGCATACCTTTACTGGGAACTGTTTTCTGTACAATTTGAATGGGAAGTCACCATCTCTACTTGTCAATGTTGTCTTTGTAATTAAAACGTCTTGGCCTTTTCTTTCCCCGGTCAAAAGTTTGCATTTCAAAATATTTTCTCGCATATGTGTGACCAACATGCGCGATCCATTTCATAAACCTGCTGCTGGGTTTATATTTCTCAGAAGCATTATTGGACAATTTTCCATGAGTTTAAGCTCATGAGGTGGAAGTCCACACTTGTCAAGCGTATGCAAAAATTCTTTGGGATAGTCCACAACATTATCCACCTCATTTTTATCCACCACATCGATACATAAAATATGTCTTTGATTTCATTTCGAGTAATTCAGATTTCCTTGCTTCTCTTTCTCCTAAGCGCTGCAATATTTCGTCGTTGATTCTCGTAACTTTTTCATTTGTTGCAGCCAGAATTACTCTAGAGCTCATTTCGTTATACTGCTGCTTTGAATGAAGTCTCCATAAACAGCATCTATTAAAGGATTTATTGTTTCTTTCTCGTTCTTTTCTTTCTTATTTGTTTTTTACTTGCATATTTATCTGAATTATCTTTGATAATACATCGCTTTGGAATTGACACATAACCGTATTCATTTGTTGGCAATTTTCCATCTCCCATTTTAAGCAAAAAATCAGCAAAATTAATTGCATTGCTCCTTTATTCTCTTTAAGCTTCAATTTTTCAATTTTTCCCATAAATACGAATGCTTTACGCTAAGACCTGCCAATTCACTTCTCTTGTCATATTTTTCCCCTGAAAGAATTTGACGAAAATCGCTGCCAATGATCATTATTTTGCCCCCGAAAGAGAGCTTTCTAGCCATTAGTTCTTGTAGCTTTTTATTAACAATTTCAAGAACATATCTTGGCACCCTGGAAGTTTCATCTATGATGAAAACATCAGTTTCCATTTGTTCTCTTCCAATTTTGTTATTCGGTTTCGCACTGATGTGGATTCCGGTGTAATGCCGTAAGGCAAAGCGAGCGTTCTGTGAAGCGTTGTCCCATCTGGTAGCAAATCAGCCGCTACACCTGTATAACAGGAAGTCTTGTATTTTATTCCACGTGCTCTTGATAAATGACATGAAGTTCGGTAACGTGTACGTTTAGCCTGAGCCTCCGGGGCCATCGATGTACACGCAAAAGTTTTTTTTTTTGCAACACCATTTTTCTTTTCTTCAGCTATGTCCAAAACGTGTTTTACAATCATTTCTTGCGGTTCATTTATTTGCCTTCTCATTCGATTAAATTTTTTATGTTCCTTCTCAGGATCCCAAACTTGCGGCTTAAGGGGTGTCATTTGGCAATGAGATGTCAAAGTTTTCAAGAGAAACCCCACATTCTCAAGCTGGCATTGAATATCTTTCTTTACTAGATTCTCTGCCTGCACCTTAGAAAAACCTGAAAATATGAAATCGTCCGTCATAGCTTCTTTGAAATTTTCAAATAAAGCTTTAATATCAAATGTGGTTTCAATATAAGCGATACAAACAACTCTCTTAATTCTTGTAGCACTCTAAAAGAAGCTGCCTCATCGAGGTACTTTTCCCACTCATTATTTGTGTCTAATAAGCCACATGATTGAGCTGTCTCCTTGAGAGGTGCATAAATCTGTCCCGCATTTGGGTTACACAACAAATCCTCCCACTTTTCTGCGCCTTTCACGTGGATCAACATTATTCTTAAATAAAATAGCTCCGACTGAGCTAGCGAAATGGTGAAAATTCTGCCAATAACTGGCTTGGTAGGCCGCTTTCGTTTAATCCACTGTTGTGTGGTGGTGCCATCACGGATATCTGTCCACTTCTGAAACACATAGTGCACAGGGATCTCATGATTATATATTTTTTTCGCTCCAGAATCAGTTTTGTTCAGAATAAACCAAGCTGTTAATGTTGTATTCCTCAATTTGGCATTGTCGACTACTATTTTGATATCTGCACTTTTGTATCATGTAACAGATTGCATGTCAGGCAAATGCAAGTCGAGTCGTTTTATGATATGACTTTTGTTGCGGCTGTAAACACCCGTTTGGAAAGCGCGCCGACTAGGCAGCGCACTGCGGCGGGCGAGGCAGCTAGGAGAGGCAGCGACACGTGGAAAACGCCTGCAAACGGGCAGCGAGCGACCACTCAGCGACCCTACGCCCCAGAAGCGAGTCTGCGGCGCCGAGGATATTATAAGCCGGCGCCGCCACCGCCGAGGCAGTGAGATATTATTGAAGTGCCCTATTGAGAGTTGTGACTAAGTGATTGAGTGTACGACCCGGCTTAGATTTTGTTATTCTATCTCTTGGTATATTGGTTGACTGCGCAAGTGTTTGGTACATCTCACGGTATAAACGGTGACTTGGCTTGATCAATGGTGCATTCTTTTGGGTTACCGGAACGATACATTTTTGTATAAAAGCTGTGTGTGTATAAAATAAAAATCTGGTTCACGAAGTCTGCCTTTTTTCTGAACATAACAACTTTTATCGTCCAAATCCAGTTCAAAAAGTCTCCAAAAGCTTTCGTTTGAGGAGACATATAATTTCGTCATTCTTCTCGAACTGCTTATCATCTTTTTTGAAGATAATTTTGGCACAGTCATGACCCTTATAACAATATTTTTAAAGATACTTAACACTTCTGACGTAAGCACAAACTTCGACATTTATATGTGCGTCATATCTTAGGCTTAATGTTGGGCTATATGGCACCACCCATCTGTTGTCGATCCATACATTCAAACTTTCCTGGACATTCAAAGCTTCTCTGATACTTTACGCAACTATCCTTTCCGAAGGTCGTTTCCTCATCATACTCTTTGCAATAGTTTTTAGAACACTTCAATTTTCCATGATCCATTTCCATGCATGGGCTATTTGGATTTTCCACACCATAGGGTACATGGATCATACGCTTCTTGATTATCTCATAAAGTCTTGGATAACTTTTGGGATCCGGAAGTTGGGCCCAGACGTGCTTAACAATGTCACTTGCATCGCGAAATGCACTTTCTTGACATAGAATGAGCAAGATATGCTTATGAGGCAAGCCTCTTTTTTGTAATTCCACTACCCAAGTGTATCCTTTTACTTTTCCAAAAAGTTCTCCCTTAGTAATGTCTTCTATTAAATGCTTCATTTTAATTGCAAACAATCTATCGATCAAATCAGGAACATCTAAATGCGTTTGTCCTGGCAACAGATTTCTCTGAATTTCTGGCCAGTAAGGGTTACACTTAAATGTTATAAAAAGCGAAGGTTTCCCGTGCTTTCTAACAATTGCCATTGCATCCTGGTATGCTTGTTTGCAGTGTCTTGGACCTCCTTTAAAACTGTGTTGGTAGAATAACTATCTGCCCAACTTTAGATTCCATTGAATCATCGATTTCGTCAAGGTAGTCTCTTAGAACTTTATAATCTTCTACCTTCAATTCTTGTTTATGCATTCTCAGATAATCTAGACGATCTTGCTCCGCCCTCACATAAGCATCGACCAAATATTGCTTATATAACCGTCCTCCAAGCCTTAGCGGACTATAATTGGACATGTCTGGATATTTTTTGCCGATTTTGCTTCAGAAAGGAGCATATTATCATGTCTTATTAATGCATTTGGCTTCCCTTATTGCTATCATATACCGAGTCTTTAGTCTAACTCGCAATCCATATCTGAGAGTCCCTCTTCTCAGAGTGTCACATATCATTGAGGCAACTAAATGATGCTGCATGCATAGCATCATTTTCTATATCAGGAAAACTAATTTCTTGGTTATCTTAATTTAACCAGTTGTTTTAATTTATCTTAAGTTTAACCAAAAGTAATTATCAGTAGAATACGTATAGATGTTCTAGTTTTGGAGGATCGAAAAACAATTACATGGCTTTCCCATTCACAGAATTATCAGAAATTACTGCAATCACTCCGAAACCTATCTTTTCAAGCACCATAATTATGGTTCCGATATAATGGCTTAGCAACTCAACTGTCAATTTTCTGACTGGAAATATATGAACTACATCTTTATATGATGAAATCATACTAGTACTTACCGGGAACATAAATGCTGTTGTTGAATTTTCGTCTTCATTAATGGCTGTTCCGACTATACTTTCTCCTTTATAGTCAACATTTGACATCAATAATATTTCATCCATTAAGAGTACCACAATCTTGTTCTTGCTTGCATTACGCATGCTCTGGATTTTCCCCACTTTGGGAGTGTTGAATTCTGTCTGCAATTTCAAAGTAGAAGTGCATGGCAATTTCAGATAACCCGGACTTCTGAATACTTTTACTAGTTGTTACAAGTGTTTTACTACATATTTTTACAAGTTGTTGTTTCTGTGTATCGAAGTTGCTCTGCTTCAAATATGTCCCGTTCGCTGAAATTTTAAGCATAGATATTATTACACAATAAAATGAATAAAAACACTGTTATCAACTATTTATATTTACACTTCACACTGATTTGTGAACTGTAAATATAAATGCATCCGCAGACCACGCTTTTGCCACGATGTAATGTTATGACTAGGGCCCGGATTTTAATGACAAGTCATTTTTTTCTAAACCTTCGAGTGAATTTTAAAGCAATTTATGCACGAATCTAGGAATTGCCAAATAGAAAAACATATTTTTATTGTGCATAGAAAGTCATATTTACTTCGTTTTTAGTAAACATTTTGGACAAATTTTGCTCTAAATGCATATATTTGTCATATTTTTGAGGACACTAGACATCAAAATGTCTCGCATGACAATGTATCGATTGGTATTGTCACAAATAAACTCAACAATTATACCACAAAGGATTATTTCACTATCTCTCCACCCCTCAGCCTGTTGTTACACGTGGGGGTTCTTGGCTTAATTCTGCTGAGTATTATTACACCAACTATTAGGAAATAAAGAAAATCTTCTGTTAGCTTGATAGCGAAGAATCAAGTGCTATCAAAACTGTGCAAGAAGCATTTTTTTCAGTTACTTTTGTTGTACGATAAATTTGTCATTCATCAATGTCAACTTTTCAATGGTATCAAGACCTATCACCGCCTGGAAGCTGCTGGTACTCAACTGTGTGCCTTGAATATTGTGCAACATGTGCATAGTGAGTTTCGTGGAGCTCGTGTTAATGCAGCTACTGAAAAAGTGTACAACAAATAGCTGAGTGTTCCTTCAACGAAATCTTGGAATATTCTACAAAGTGCATAATTAGAGATAAAATTTCTGGAAATACCGAAACATTTCAAGACAATGAACCAAAGGTGCCCTGCAGTGACATCGCCATCTTTAAAAAACAAGTTCCCGTGACGTCATGTGATGTAGAGAGAAGCTTTTCAGATATAAAAATATCCTCAGCGACAACCGTAAGTTTTTAAGATGGAAACCTTGAAAATGTGCCTTTAATCCAATGAAACACTCCAGAAACTGAAGACTAAGAGGAAATTGGAAAACATTAAACAAGAAGTAGGCAGGAGTAAAGCAAGACATTTTGTTTGATAGGTTTTATTGTAGTGTACTTGATTTGTTTTATAGAGAGACATTTTTTTAAATCCTTGTTAGTTCTAAAGACGCCAAAGTGTAAGTACTACACTCACAGTCCGTTCATAAGTGAATTTTGTATGTATATTTTAGCTGGATTATTAGTGCTACAGAATGGAACAGACTTTCCCGTATTAGTTTTCTGTGTCCTTTGGTCTCGACTAGCTATTCAGACTTGCCACATACTCTTGCCAGATGCATTCTCTTGCCGCCCAAAGTATATTACTTTGACATTTTCTAATTTTTTCGGCTTCTAATAGTAGAACGGAAATATTATTTTAAGAATATTAAAAACAGTAAAACCTCACATTCAAAAAAATGTAAATAATTCTGGTTAAGCTGGGACTTATAGACAATTTTGTAAGGCACTAGACAATGACTAGGATGCTTTCCGGTACCCGTGCAATAAGTTTCCAGAGTTGAGTTATACGAAAGAGAAAGAAAATGCGTTCACAGCTCCACAAATAAGGAATGTATAGCTGACAGCTGTTATGTATTAGTCGAATGGCAAATTAGGCCGATTATTTATCAGCATTTTAATTTCGATGTTGAATACCGACGAATGAAAGTAAATACAAACGTTGACTATTGTTCTCGTCTACCACTGCCAATGGTCGCTGAATCTACACACAAAGTGGTGTCAAGTGAATGGCAACAGGAAGAGGTAGAAGAAGATGAGTTTGGCCAATTTACTCTGAATCATATTAGGCAGTTACCTATCCGCGCAAAGGATATATCTTGAGACTCCCGGAAGGACGCTCATTTGGGAAAAATTGTGCAACTTCTGCAAACAATCGCTAACGATCGCTACAACTACAAAGCATCCGAAAAGAATTACACACTATCCGCTGGATGCCTACTATTCGAACATCGAGGTGTCATTCCAACAATTCTTCGTCACTCTATCCTAAACGATTTACATGCAGCCCACGTAGGAATCGTGAAGATGAAAGGAATAGCTCGTTCGTTTGTCTTCTGGCCGGGAATCGATAAAGAAATTGAAAACATAGCTAAACCTTGTATCGAGTGCGCTAGACATGTCCACGTTCCTCCCAAATTTTGTGATCATCATTGGGAATATCCAAAAGGCCCATGGGAACATGTGCACGTTGATTATGCAGGTCCGGTAGCGGGTATGATGTTACTGTTCATCGTCAATGCATACAGCAAATTGTGTGAAGTAAAGGTAACGACATCGACGACAGCTTCTGTGACAATAAAAATCCTCCACGAGGTGTTTGCCACATATGGAGCACCAATCACAATCGTCTCAGATAACGGACCACAATTCGTATCCCAGGAATATCAGGAATTTTCTACAGATGAATGGAGTGAAGTACCATAAACTTATTGTCCCCTATCATCCGTCAACAAATGGTCAAGCAGAACGGTACGTACAGAACAGTCAAAGATGCACTGAAGATCATGGCAACTACAAGAGAAACTCTTCAGCAAAATCTCAACGAATTTCTACAACAATACCAGAAGGCTTCTAATCTCACAACAGGTCAATCTCCATTGATGCTGTTCTTAGGTCGCAATATACGGACATGGTTAGATCTTGTCAGACCTGATGACCCGCATACAAGATTGTCAGAGAAACAGCGTTCTTCGTTCAATCCATCATACCGCGAGTTCCAACCAAAACAATTGATTTACTTTTTGTCTGGAAACTCGCGCGTGGACAAATGGATACCTGGGTACGTAGTGACATGCCTTGGCGATTACATTACGTGATCGTATACCAGAGCAAACGTTTCAAACGCCACATCGACCAAATGCGATCGCGGCAACATACAATTGACAATGCTGATCCATTAAGACTGCCAGATAATGACAGTCAGTCCACGAAACCACGAGACCACAAAAAATTCATTTCTACAACAACTGTTCTACCCCCCAAACCAAATCATGCATGTGCAACAGGAAGAACCACCGGTTATATCGCAACGTCAAAGAGTTCCAGGGACCGGAGCTTCCAGCAACCCCTCATCGATCTACACGCCACCGCCGTCCGCCAAATAGGTTTTCATCAAGTAAATTTTTATTTCATTTTTCCTATCTTTCAATTAACGAGGGAAAGAATTGTTGTGTATTGAAACATTCATGTAACATTCATGTAATCCATTCATCTGTAGAAAAGCCCACTCCGAATAATCGAATCTTTCGTAGAAGCTGGCTGCAATCTTATCGTCGATTTCCTTCGCATATTTGGCTCGATTTGGCAATGGTATTTCATGAGCTCGAGCAAAAACGGGTGAAGCGTCGGACTTAAGATGTACCTTGGCTGGTGGCCCAATCAGGTTTCCTGCTGTGTTGCTGAAGACATCTTCATAACGTGACAATATATTATTGATCTCTCGCTTTTTTTTCGGAGATGGTTGTGGTGTTGTTGTATTGATGGCGTGGAGATGATGACGTGGAGAAAATAACTGAACGAAATTGATTTTGCTGATGAAATACGAGATCCATTCTCCACCGAATAGACTGTCGAAGTCATCGTTCACAACGTAAATGTCTAGGATTTTTTAAGTCTTTCCCACTGTTGCGCAAACAGATGTTCGTCCGATACACTCAATCCGGTGTCCCGCGTAGCTCGTAAACTGTCGATCAGATTTATTCACACAAAAATTAGGAAGAATTTCTTCTAAGCGGTGCTTGCTCATAATAGTACACGGTGCTCCTGTTCCCAATTCCATTTGCGCTTTGTGAGCATCAATACATTAATCATCTGCTTAGATTTATCACGGACCTCATTAACCTTACTGAATGTGCGCAAAACGTCGATCTGATCGGGTGACTGAGGATCTTCAGTTACCTGGTCAGTGGCTTGAGAAGACGACTGGTATCTACATGCCTTAGCGATCTTTTATGACAACAGTGGCAAATAGCATCTCGAAATTTACATTTGGCACGAGGATGCGGTCCACCGCTTCCTTTGCATACTCGTTGTCTGTTGTTTTCTGAAGGATTTGTTGGTTTGAACTTGATTTATAGCACCTAGCTTTTGCACTGGACCACGAGATGATGATCGATTTCGTTGATGTGGCTTCTTTTCATTCTTGAACTTTGGTGGTGCTTATCCCAACTTATTTGTTCTTTCCGATGACACTGATGTGTTTGCAGTCCTCAGGTAGTTCGACGAACTTTGCGTAGCCTCCAGAGTATGTGCAATTTTGTATGCTGGTTTGAAAGTATCCGGGTTTTTTGATATTATCTTATCACATATGTCGCGACATTTTAATTTATTTAATAATTGCTCAATTAACATTCTATCTAGGAACTCACCGTAGCCGCACTTTGCAGCTCCATGTTTCAGACGAAGAGCAAAATTAGCAATCAATTATTCTTTTTGCTGAACAATTTCTCGAAATTTTATACTTTCCACATATTTATTTGTTGTGCGATCAAAGTGTGTGATGAGTGTTTGCTTCAGAGTATTATATTCAATTAATTCAGGTTCTTGTGGACTAAGAAGATATTTCAAAGCAGAATTCAACTCGGAGCCCATATGTACGCGCGTACGCGCCAACTCGGAGCCCATATGGCGTGTTGATCTGCAGGTATCTTGCTCAGGTCAAGCGCCCATTCAAACATTTTGAAATAATCTTCTACTGTTGCACCATCTGTAGATCTGTATTGTGACATCGAAAATACTGGTGTTTTTGGTTGCGCTCCTGCGCCTTGTCCACTCGCTTCTAAATTAGCTGCTGACTCTTCAAAGCGTTCGCGATCAAGCTTGCGAACATCTTCAACGTTTCCTCTGACACACCCGCCATGTTGTCTTCGTCGCGAACGAGATGTTGACAGTTGAGATGTATGAGTTGTTACACCGGTGTAACACTGTCAGTTGCAACGACTACGACAGCAATGGTCAATTCGATGCGTGTGACACAACTGACTTCTTCAAGAAACGCGACGACCGAAGGAGCGGTCATAAGACTCGCCGAGCCAGGAGTCAAGCAGCGCACGTTGTGACATGATGCACGTTGGCTAATGCGCTGATGCACGACTTGTTGCGAGATGACCAATGATTCACGCCTACAAAATTCACAGCGACAACCTCAATTCGAGTACGATCACAAAAGTCGGTTTGATATACGTTTTGAGTAATCACTACGGCTGCTGCGACATGTGACGAGGGTGCTGCGACGTGTGTCGATAGTGTTATGATGTGCGTTGGATTCTTTGTTTATCCAAGACGGCGGAAGACCGATGATACGTATGATTTGTACACACTCAATTTTTTCGACACATTTCTTTCCATTTAATTTACTAATCCCACTCCGCTGGACACTTCAGCGTGACATGTCGAATGCTCAGTACAAAGGCAAATATACAGCCAGGAAATTCAAATCAAATATACCTTAGATTAAGTATTTTCAGTGTGTGTGGATTGTATGTGTTAAATATATATTACTACTAGCTAAAGCACTCCGCGTTGCTAGGGTATTTATCGTAATTTATAAGCCAGGAAAACGAATTCCATCTATTCCCGCCCTGCGGCGGAGCCTACTACTATCTATTGCATTGTATCCCCACCTCGCCCTACTCTGCCCTTCTCTGCCTTGCACCTATCTGGAAATACCCGGTATTCCTGGCTTTCTCACTAAAAAAGAGACCCTGTCTTTGTTACTGGGGTTTCCGTTCCTAATTTCCCTCACTGTATAACTAACATTAACAAAAAATGTAAACAAAAAAATAAAATACATTTACTCACGTATATTCTTTTTGCGAAATTTGTGTATTGTGTTGTAGGTGCCAATACTTTCAATTAATTGACACACTGTAAAACACTTCCTTTTCATATTCTTTTCTTCTCGCAAATTTATCAAGAAAAGTTTCAAAATTCTCTTTTACTTCAGTTATACTTCTTCTTACCGAACTTTCTCCTGTGAATTTAAATAATCATTCATTCACCATCCAAAGGTACGTTTTCACTCTCCACTATAATAAGACACTTCCCTACAAAAATTCATCCATTTGTGACAGTTTGAGCATAACACGTAAATAATTCATAATGTTTCACTTTAACTCATTCAACTCGCAAATACGTAATAAACATGCTTAATTTACTATGACTAACCGGGAAAGGTATTTCTTGCAGAACAGATGTGTACGACAAAATCAAGTACTTCCGTCAGCAAAATTATTTTTTTCAATAATTTTATGTCTCTTCTACACTTAATACATTCACGCTTAGACGCTAATAAAATATACTTGAATAACTAAAATTATAAAAAAGTACACATTAGAAACAATTAAAATGGAGAACAAAAAGGAAATCAACCTGTACATATTTTATGACAAATAAAAAAATATAGTGCAAAATAATATTACATAAAACAAAAATTGTACTCACACTAGAAAGAATTTTACCATACTTTTCGGACTGTATTGAAAGAAGTAGGCCGATAAGGTGAGTATCAAACAAGATTATTGATGCAGAAATATGATCTCAGTACTTAAATAACTTGATGTTGAATTTTTTAATTTACGGCGAACGTTGTTATACGTTCATGCGAAAAGGATGAAACCTTTTTTATAATTTTAGTTATTCAAATATATATGTATTGGCCTGAAGATGAAGGTGCATCAGCCTTCGAAACGTTGCCACAAACATAAGTTTTTAATGTAAACTGTTATTATAAATTTGACTGTCCGAAATCTTTTTTTGGATCTTTTTGAACTTTTAAATTAAATCTATGTGACAGCTTTACAAAAGTATGTCATTATCTTTCTTCAAAATGAACATTTCAGATTTGACAATGGAAAGTACAAATCAACAAACAGTCCTCTCCAAAGATATTATAATACACTCGTATTATAACCTCCGGTCTTTCCTATAGATACGCAATTCTGTGCATTGATTAACTCAATCGTAGATCTCAGTCGTCATCCTCTGGTGGCGCGCAGCTAAACAATAGCACCATGATGCTCTTTTGAATCTCTGATGTAATGCTAGGTAAAAAAAGCCACAAAAAGTACTTGTTTTGTAAGTATATTAAGGTTTGTGATTGTAAATCATAGCCTATAGTACTCCAGACCTTTGAAGGAAGCATGCACGAATGTTTCATCGGTATTGGATCAGTATTTTCAGAGATTATTGCGCTGTTACTCAGTATTTGTATATTAGTATAGATATTGTAACACCCCGCACACTCTCATCGAGCTCGGCGGGATGGATCTCAGGGGTGGCCCGACTCACCGTCAGATTTCCGTCGGCGACATGTTGCCTCGCACGCCCAGCTGAAAGTTGGGCAGGACACATGCGTGACTGGATAATTTTCATGCATTAGGCATTGAAAGACTCGTTCTTAATGATTGAGTTTAATTAAAGCAAATAATTATGAGGTGAAGCCTCCTACAACTAATTACAGTGTCTTAACCTAACTTACAACTAACTTAGCTTAGTGAGTCGACTCTTCTGGGTCATTGTCCGGGCGTTCCGCCTCTCCTGGCGCGGCAAAGGCCCGTGAGTTGAGTTGGCGGCAGCAGCGGCGATGTAGGCAGTGCGCGGTGGCTGGTGGGCAGCTGGTGTTCCCCGTTCACCGGGTCGGGCGAGCGGCTGGCGACGGGCTACGGCGGCGATGCCGGTGGCGGCGAGGTTATACTGCCCCGATGCGGCGACAACGACCGCGTCCTTTATCGGCGGCCGGCTCTCAGGCCAAGTCCGGGCACTGCTTCGTCCGTTCGTCCCCCACACTCGTACAGCGTTCGGCTCCCTTCAGGCGACTCATGAGTGGGTGGCGAAGTGGTGGCGATGCGTTGCCCGCGGCGATCTAGCGTCTCGCGGCAATGGCGGTGGCCTCTACTGGTGCAGCGGTATCGAACGTGCCCGCACCTACCCCATGAATCTCATCACGGTCCCTTAATGACGGTCGCCTGCGTCGCAGTGCAAACTTTGCACGAGCGGCACCCCGTTACTGAAGAAGCTGCTGACCGCGCTCTCAATAGACTCTGAGAGTGGTCGCTGGCGTCTCTCCCATCGGAATAAATTTGCGACTGGTCGCTAGCGTCTCTCCCATCGGAATGAATGCGCGACTAGACGCTGATGTCTCTCTCATCGGAATGAATGAATGGGGGGACCTCGCATCTACCACCTTCGATCGCGAGATCACGTGTCTCTCCCTCGCCTAGTTTTTCATTATTGGCGCAGTCATATCGCGCGATGCGTGCTGGCCAATGCGGTCGCGGTAGAGTCGGTTGGGAATCTAAGTTTAAGTGACGAAGTACGTCACGTTAATTCTCGGTAGACGCCAGCGTGGGTGCTGACACTCCCCTGACGCGGGGTCGGGATTTTCCCCGAGCCGAAACGTTCTCCTGACAATAGGCAGCCGCGTCCGGTTGCGGCCCTCTGCGTCGCCGGCCGGCTCCAGGTAGCGAAAAGTGCACCGTTCCTGGCCTCAAGCTTTCTAGCACTCGCAATGTTAAATAAAATATTATTTACGCACACGCCGAAATCCTTACGTGCGCGACCGTCCCATTACAATCTAGTATGCGTGTCATGTGACTAAATCTCACCAATAGTGTTTTACTATGCTTACAAAATGCCCCAATCAGGGCAGTGTATCTCAAAAAGTTAATCGCTTTTTCTATCCGAATTTTCTTATCGCTTCTACTTCCTGACCAATCATAAACTGTGACTCATTCCTCTTAGAAGTCGGTATATATCGAACGTTATGTCGATGTCCAATAAACAGCCTATGTACTATTACATAACCTTTTTAATTTTAACCTATTTTCGATTTTTGGCGCAGTTTGGAACTCTGATGAACGTAATTTCATTCGTGAAATAGTCCTATTAAATACCACTCGTACTTTCGAAATTCTCAGATAAATCCCCTCCTCGCTTCGCGAGACGAGAATTTATCGATAATTTCCAGAGCACTCGTGGTATTACCTACGGTAATGCTAGAACATTTGTCAAAGCAAAATGCCAGTTGGCTGAGCTATCGATATCAAAGCAATTCAACCAGCTTCAGGAACACTCAATCCTCAAAAACGTCCCTGCTGTACATGGCGTACTGATGTTTCTTCAAATGAAATTTGTTCTCCACAACCAGTTTGTTAAATATTGTCATGTACGTAGTTTTCTAGTTATTCTGAGTGAAATAATGGGCAAAATTACAAAATATAAAAAAATTCTCCAAAAGACTCAATTTTTTTATTTAAACTTTTTGTACGGATAATGTTAAATGCATTGTACACGATGATATAATCTGCTGTTTGCTTTTCCCCCCGAAAAATTACACATGTAATATTTTGCACATCTCTCTCACGTCATTAATATTTACATTACGGGCGACTTAAATACATTAGTGCATTTGTAAGTACAGATGCTTCTAATGATATCTGATAAAGTTTCTCGAAATATCTTTTCTCTTGAACAAAATTTTATCTGAAAGTGATCTCTAAATTCCGCATTTTGGGAAACGCTCCGTTGCCATTTTTTCGAAAATGACTTCAAATTGTCTTTAAATTTGTTTACATATAACGCTAAATGCACTGAATAACAGGATATCAATGCCATTTTAATGTATTCTTTTGGAATTTTAAAAATTAGACAAATAAATGTTTTAAATGTCGCTTACGTCGCACGGTGGTCTGAACGGGGTCGAAACGCGCGCATGGAACGTTAAGTTAAATAACTATTTATTTAGTGACTTTAAAATGCTTTTTGAGTATGAATATAACGAAACATATTCTAGATGTGAAATAATAATATTCCACTTAATTTGTATTGGTTTTTATTTATTTATTATGGCACCTCTGGCATGACATCCAGCGCTGACGCTTCGACTGCTGACTGCACTTCCAAAGAGAGAGGCAATTCCGGGCGACGAATTTTTTTTTCAATTGTTCACTTAATATCAAGTATTTATTTCACAGAGGTGTGTTTCTATGTTGTTTTATAATTGCTCGTCGATGATCACTTAGTTAATTGAAATGGGTCTTTTTTCAAAGCTCGTCATGTAAATTTTCGCCATTTTCAAAAAGGCAGGCCAAGGTGACTCTTGTTAATGAAAACATATTACCAAATTGTCCAATTAATAACATTTACTAGTTTCATGAAAGTGTGTTTAGTTGTTTTTGTATAATTGCTCGTCAAAAATCACTTACTTTTGGATAAGGCGCTTTCTTTCAAATCTCTTCATGAAAACTTTAAACGCTCGCCATTTTAAAAAAAGCAGGCTGAGGCGGTTGTTGTTAACAAAAAAACATCAAAAAATGTCCAATTAATTATAATTATTAATTTCACAGAAATGTTTTTAGTTGTTTTTGAGTAATTGTCCGTCAAAAATCACTTAGTTTCGGAAATGGCGCTTTATTTCAAACCTGAAGTGAACTTTTAACGGTCGCTATTTTAAAAGAGGCCAGCCGAGGCGGCTGTTGTTAACGACAAAAACATTAACACATGTCCACGTAATAACATTTATTAATTTCATGGAAATGTTTGTGGGTATTTTTGTGTAATTGCCCTTCAAAAATAATTTAGTTTTGGTAATGACGCTTTATCTGAAACCTCAAGTAAACGTTTCACGGCCGCCATTTTAAAAGAGTCCAGCCGAGACGGCTGTTGTTAACGAAACATTATTAACAAATGTCCAATTAATAAAATTTATTAATGTCATGGAAATGTTTTCGGGTGTTTCCGTGTAATTCCGTATAAGTAAACGTTCTCGGTATTATGTCCGGAGGTAATAATGCTCTTTCCAAGCAACATGTAAACTTTAAACGGTCATAATTTTGAGAGGGGCAGACCGGGGCAGCTGATCTCAACTGAAAAACGTTCAATAATGTTTGCTTAATAACATATATTAATTTCAGCGATGTGTTTTTTGGTGTTTGTGTAATTGCCTGTGAAAATTTACTTAGTTAAAGGAATAAGAGGTTTTTGAACATCTTAATTACGTAAGGCTTAATTATATTAAAAATAAAAATAATTGACACTGCAAAGGCTGTAATATATTTAGAAGGGTATATAAAATCGCATACAATTTCTGTAAGTCGAAATGTTGGTTAGGGAAAAAGTTATAAACAATGAAAGATAAGTGTTTTTCACTGCTTGAGTGGCTGAATTTTTCCTCAGCTGAAAGGCATGGCTTTGAAGGGGTCGTAAGGCTATAAGTATTGATACAAATTATTATTTTTTTCTGATTTCTAGTCATTTGAAGTGGAATTGATGTTTATCAAGAAATAATCCTTTTCCAAAAATTAAAATTTGGTGCCTATGCGGGTTTCGACCCTGTTCAGACCACCGTGCGTCGTTAGTATTTACATTACAGGCATTTTTTGTGTATTGGTCTTGTATCCAGGATCAAGTACTTGAAATTACTTCTAATGACATTTCTTGACAACTCAAAAATTGTGTGAAAATGAGCTCGAAAATATGCATTTTTTAGAAAAGCTTAGCATTTTCTTAAAAACACAAAAACAAATTTTTCAACGAAGAAGAATTACAATACCAGAGTTTACCTTTCCATTAGTCACATTTCAATTATACTAGTAGGTATCCGAACGTATAAAATACGGTCGACTGCGGTAAAATCACAATTCTCGTTCTCGATTTTAGCAACGCATTCGATTCTGTAGATCACGAAATTTTGTTAGCAGTGTTAAAAAAAACTTTGGATGAGCCACACTTACACTCAAATGATTCTCCAGCTATCTATCTGAACGGCAACAAAATGTTGTGTGCGGTGACAGTGTCTTGTATCTTGCCATTAGCACGCGGCGTCGCATTGGGCTCAGTGTTAGGACCTCTCGCTTTCCTAATTTATGTTAATGATATAGGCAAATCAATAAACAATTGCTGTCATCACATATATGCTGAATATCTGCAATTGTATATTGGTGTACCCTCTTCTTGCGTTCTCGAACTTGCTCAAAAAATCAATGAAGACCTGCAGTCACTCTTCTCTTGGTCATCATTTATAGGGCTACAGCCAAACCCCAATAAATCTCAGTGTCTTGTATTCGGCTCCAGAAACTCCCTAAAAAGGTTATCAATCTCCGCTCTTCCTGACATTTGCATAAATTGAAGTCCTCTACCGTAGTGTAACGACGTGAGAAATTTAGGTGTGCATATGGATAATTCTGTAACCTGGAATGTTCAAATTGATAAAATATGTCAAAAAAAGTATTTGCGTCTCTGCATGTTTTAAAATGCAAGCGTACTCTTTTACCTACAAAAACGCGTCAGACTCTGGTACAAACCCTCCTTATGCCTCACTTGATTACTGCGATTTCCTACTGACCGACATAAATTTAAAACAGCAACGTAAGATACAAGTAGCTCAAAATGCATGTATGCGTTTTATTTTCGATCTTAGAAAATACGACCATATTTCAAATTTCTATGCTCAATCTAAAATTCTTACCGTTGATAAAAGGCGTTTACTTCACTGCCTTCTCCTCCCCTACAAGATTTTAAACAGCACTCATCATGGCACCCTATCACAACGATTTCAGTTTATGAAGCTACATCGTGCCCGAGCGTCACGCCTTATTTGTATTCCGCATCACAATACCACTACTTTTAGCAAATCTTTCACTGTCACTGCCATTCGTGCTTGGAACAATTTCCCCACTACTATTACTAAAAATAGCAGTACATTTCAAAAGTTTAAAAAAGAAGTCACCAACTGGATTCATGAAAATAATACTTCAATAAATTACCACTGCTCGTTTACTAAAACTCAAGACAAGGTGGACGCCACACTTCTTCAGCACTGTGACAAATCTCATACTTATTCCAGTTTTACCTATCGTACAAAGTTCTACCCCATTTTTCAAATAAATACTTCCCTCTCATTCTTTTACATCTCTCTCTCATTCCCTCTCTCTCTCATTCCCCCTCTCTCTCCGGATCATTAAAATCCTAGTGTGTTTGCATCCTTTCTCTCTTACTTTTAAATTTTATCCTAGGTTACTTAACTCCCTCTTTCCTCTAATTTATCACTATTTCAAATTGTTTAACTTTAAAAGTGAACTAATCTGGCACACAAAAATACCGCTCCTCTTCTTATTTCTCTTTTACATTTATCCTTAGTTATATTTATTACATCCATTTATTTCAGTACACACTTGAGCATACCTGTGTTATGAGTGCGAGATTATGCATGAGTATTGCTCTTATGTGTGTGTATTCAAGATATTATAATTTGTATGCTTTTAACTTTGTCTAGATGTGTTTCACTAATTTGGAATCTTTCTGTTTCAGTTCATCATATCTTGCAACCTTCACCATATGTTAAGACATATTCAAATCAAAATAAATCCGTTTCTCCATTGTATTTTCTGTTCACCGAAATTGCTACTTACTTGTATTGTGTTCTTAGCAGAGTATTGTGTCTTGGCCTTAAGCCACCTTCCTGATTGAGTTTTACCAGGATTTATTCAATCGCTTAAGGCGCATGCCGGGATGGTCCCTTTGTTTACAGTCCCAGGAATAAATACGTCATGCGCAAAATTAGCAACATTGGAGAAACTAGAAAAAGAACTTAGAAAAAATATTATTTTAGAAAAATATAAATTAGAAAAAAATTGATCCTGAGATCAATTTCAACGGTACATGAACTGCTGATTTGATTTTCTGCATTGCTAACAAAATAGTAACGAACATCAGTTCTACTCCTGCCACTACAAACAAAAGGAGTGCTCAACAAAACGTGCGCAAAGTGAAGCTACATTTAGGTACAAAAGCAAACCAAGGGAGCATTTCAGCATTTTCTCAATGGATCAGGGAAACTGGGCAAAAACCTGATCGATATGGTGATCATTGACCCGGAAGCTGAAGCACATTACTTGTTACAGGCGTATTAAATCTTTTTTTAATGTATACAATACAAACGTAAAATAATTCATTTGAATATAAAGGTCTGAGTAAACTAATTCATTATATATCATTGTTTTGTTAAAATAAACATTTTTTTTTTCTTTTTGATGATCATAGTCTCTAATTGTATAGAAACAATTTTGCAGCAGAAAAGATTTTACTTTTAACTTAAATTCGTGTACCGACTTTAATTGTTTAATGTCATCTGGCAATGCGTTGTAAAGTAACGTACATGTATTGTATGTTGATTTCTTGTACTGAGCTGTTGATACTGACACTTGATGCACGTGATTTCTACGGCGTGTGTTGTAATTATATAAATCAATATTGCATGAAAATATGTTCCCTCCGTTAAGTAGGTCATTTTTGACAAATATTACAGATTCATAAGTAAATAGACAAGGCAATGGTAAGATTCCAAGCTCAATGAAAAGAGGTTTGCAGGGATCACGTGGAAGGCATTTTTTCATTATTTGAATAATTTTCTTTTACAATCTGAAGGTCTGAGTACTACAGGATGAGCTTCCCCAGAATATTACGCCATATCTCAGGCGGGAATGTACATTAGCAAAATAAACGCAACGAGCTGCATAAAGGCTGACAGAATTTGAAATAATTCTGAATGCGTAACATAATGAACTTAATTTAGTGTTTAATTCTTGTTATATGTAAATTCAACTTGAGGTTTATTGAATTGAGAGACCTAGAAATTTTGTTACCTCAACATCAGCTAATTGCATATTGTTCATTTTCTATGAAACATGCGATTGCCGATTTGAAATGCAAAAATGCATTGAAATGCACTTTTTGCAAATAACACTCATGTCATCGTCAAACAGAACCATTCTTCCATTTTTAATAGACGAGGGTATATCGTTTACATATAACAGAAAGAGAAGAGGACCTAAGGCCGAACCTTGCGGGACCCCATGCTCAATTGGCAAAGAATTGGAAACATAAGTATGTAATGTCCTTTCACGCCATTATGGTATTTGTACTCTTTGAGTCCGATGTTTAAGGTACGAATTTATCCAATTTAGGGCAATACCACGAATTCCATGTGAAGGTAATTTTGAGAGCAAGATGTTATGGTCAACTGTTAGATGGTCAATATGTTAGAAAACTACTAGAGCGAAAAAGTCTATGATGTTCTGTAACACCACTATACTTCGATTTTTCTATAGTGGCCGATGGATGACATTAGGTAATTTTTACACCTGCCGTATAAAATTAATATTTTTAATTAATTCGCAAACGTCCTTCCCAACAGGACTCGCGGACTCAGAAATGTGTCCTCGAGCTTAAAGTCGCTTACGACTGTTAAAAGACTAATTTTATAAGGCATAATGTCATGGCCACTATAGAAAAATTGAAGTATAGTTTTATTTTTACCCTTCATGCGAACGGATGGAGATCTCTTTTACCGACATCGATCTTAAATGAGTTTGATTGCTTTGTAGCGAGAGTCCGGCTCTTCCCTCGAGGGCGAGGGCTATTGCGAGGGCTCGGAGTCGCGCCGCCTGCGCCCTTTCGGCCTGCAGGACGAGCTCCCGCACGTGCAGCTGTGGTGCGCTGGGCTAACGTTGGCAGCGTTGGCCTTAGGAGCCGAGCTGGGCCTCAATCTGTGGCGCCGCCGCCGACAACGACACCTAGCGGCTGGCCGAGGCAAGCCACGTGGGAGGTGTGGCTGGAACGACAGACGAGGCACCCGCCAAGATTGGATTGATGTTTCTGGGCACATGAACTTCAATGATCGTTAGTCCCAATGTTGTGGTAAATGTTTTTATTTCGAATTGTTACCTTTTCCCATTCTTTGCTTTCTCAACCGCTATGAAATTTCTAGTAACTTGCGACGAATAACAGCAAACTAAAGCGGCACAAACACACTCCTCGCATAGCTCTGCCGGGTGGATAAAGGAGGATGCATGATCAGCGTCTCTACTGGGTCGATTAATTGATGTTTTCCAGAAATCAAATATTATGATTGTTAGTCCTGTTAATATAGTGAATGTTTCTTATTCCTGGACGTGGTGGTGTTTTTCCCCTCCTAGATTGTAAGATCCGGCGCCGACTTACATGTATACACAAACGAAAAGCGGTAATGACTTCTCTGAGCAATGGAGAAGTAACGTATAATGCGTAAATAAAATTGCCCCTTCTGCAAATTCTACTACATTGCTCATAGCTATTTTAAGATATCATTAAAACATAGTGTACACATGCAACTTATTTTACATATATTAAAAGATCGTGTATCTTGAAATAATAACTAACGTATCCGTGCGAGTACTCTCGCATGTTAAATTCCACCCTCTTCCCATGCCTTTAATTTTCCATATTACGAGCAGAAGTTATTAACGAAACGTGTTTATTTGTGTAAAGAATTTAAAAAGGTAACTTTCAATGAACTTATAGAATTTAAAACAAAAATACGAGAACAATGAAATTGATGTTTGAAACAAATTTTGAATAAAGATTTATTCAGTATTATAGATATCTTCGTAGAACAATTCCAACCCATTCTTAAAAATATTTGAAGTAATTGTTCAATTTTCCTTAACAGTTAGCTTTTAGCTTTCCTTGATAGTCATAAAAATATTACAAAAGCTTTTTACTCTCCAGAAATCTACTTGAAGTTGTCCATGCGCAAATACACGATCGGGCGAGCATAACCCTTCTCTTTGGAGTTTTATTTCACGTTATTAAACTGAGAGGTACACCCGTGTAATGTAATCGCCTATCAGTGTCACATAATCAAGTAATTAGTTTCATTTCACACACAATTGCAGATTCTTCACCTCTCTGAACGGGTGACGTAGTATCGAGGAAGCGCCAGATTATCAAAATGAAATAGAATGTCCAAGAAGCTCTCGGAATTTAGATTACGGTGCGAGGAACATGTCTTTGTGGCTTTCAGCTTCAAACTTCCATCTTATAAGGCCCTAGAACGATTCATTCAGGAGTTATTCAACAAAATAGATTTTAATGTGCGTGATGCATTTTAACCAAATTTTTAGATGCATTTTTTCAACAAATCCTTCATATTTTCAAAGTCAAAATGCAAATCGTCAAGTCTCCTTGAAGGTCTCTTTCTTTAGAGACATCATTTACGAAGATCAATAGCGTGTGCGCAAAACTCATCTATTTTATGAAATAATATAGGTGAGAATTTTATATAATATAAACAAAAACATGCGCTCAAATAGCAACATCTATTGTGAGGGCATTGTAACACATATAATGTAATAATCCGGTCTTTCCTATCAAATTTCACGCCCCCACATTAGGTTTACCACTGTAATACCCTCGACTTTTTTTTAATTTTAAGAAATCGTAATTAGAAACGTGAACGTGGTACATGTGAGTGGCTACCTCAACACCACGTCCACTGGATGCTCCTGAAAAAATAAGAATACTTACTCTCTGCATTTGTCGTGGGCTGAAAATACCGCTCTACGAGGACTCGGTCGATGGATCTTATACTTACGCTTTGGTTACCAATAATACAAAGGGAATAATTTTGAAACACCTAATTTCTATTTAATGAAACGAGAATTTATATATGCACGTAACGACATGAAGTGTCGTACGTCTCTTTTTTTGTATTGTTAGAAATTTTTCATCAATCTCTTACATGCATTATCATATTAATTACTTGACAATTAATTTTCCCTATTGATGGCCATCGACAAATTATTACAATTTTAAATTTTAATTATTGCTTTAACCAAATTTGTAATTACTCTTAGGGCTTGAACATCAAAATTTAACTGTTTTATGTCTTTCTTAAATTCGGGATTCGCGGAAATACTTCCTTGTTCTTTCGGCGTCAGCACACTTGGCAGTTGAATACCAGTTCAGCTTTACAGCACCCTATCTTCTCCTGGATTCCGGTGTCCGCTTCAATCCACACTCGATTAATTAATTATTCTGGGAAAACTTCCTACGATCCCGATACTCCTGAATTTTAACTATGTAGTTCTTGCGCCGAGTTCCAATCTCAAAATTAAATCTTAAGGATGACGATTACTGTTCGTACATCTTGATCCTATCACGCGCCAATCTCGAGAAACTATAACTTCCAAGTACACAGTCCGACATCCGATCGCTACCAGATCCTGACACGAAGTGTTGTAAAAATTCCAAAAATGTTCTATTTCCGTTCTTCTTTTCAAAAGCCTCTTATTTCTATTCTTGTCCCATAGTCCTTCTCGTGTTTATAATCCCTATGTTATTGCTAATCCATCAATAAATGACTAATCTCTTCTTGTGAACAATGTTCCTATTTCTTTATGCTATATTTCGTGATAATTTTAAAACAATTTCCCCCATTCTCCAATTAAATATACATCATTTTCTCATATTTATACGTATTATTTCTCACGCCAAATTACGTACTGAAGTGCACGAAAATTGAGGGCTTTTCCGATGCACTTCAGTAACTAACAGGTTAAACTCTTGAAATGACATATCACTAAAAACTAGCTGAATGTGGCGTCGCCGACGCTGTAGACTATTTTAAAAGTATCTTCATGTGTAGAAAAGTTCGTTCATACTTCATTTTGTTCATGTGTAACTTTGTTCAAATATGTTCTTACAGTATCTAGCATTGGACTTGCCAATGAATCATAGTGGCTGATAATGTTATACTCGCCTTCAAAAATTCCTAACATCCAATGGCCTTCTATGTTACCTTCATATGGGATATGAAGTTGTAATGAAGTTGCAATTTAAAAATTATAATTGTCATAAGAAATACTTGAAGATATTGAAGATGCAAATAGTTAAAGTTTAGTGAAGCTACACTTTTTACGATTTTTGCTAATATGCACAATAATGCACAAAGATCACCTGTAAGTTGTTCTTCTAGGTTATTCTCTAATACTAACACAAGATCATTCTCAATTAGTTCGAAAATTCTTCCGCAAAATCATCTACAACATTAAATGTAGTTGTAAATGATTAAGTAAATTCTTTACCGGATTTGCTTATCACTTCCATATTTTTCCCCATAATTTTTGAAGGGATTAAAGCTCCTAAAACCCAGTCTAATTTGTGTTCACTTCCACTTTTGCAATTGCTCTATTAATCGTTTCCTATGGGAATATAAATAAATATTAAAAGATAACTGTTTTGTATGTTTATGTTAATAAGGTAATAGTTAAGTTTAATATGTATAAGCTGTGGGTCACATTCATTTGAAAATCGGTATTTGTATTGGTATCGGTATTTGTACACTTAGGAACGTAAAAGTGAGAATTCAAACATAGTTCATTCATTCTCTAACATTACTCACAGTTTTGTTTTCTCCGTATTCACTCGAAATTCTTCAAATTTAATACGTTCCAAGGCAATACTGTTCGTAGATTTTGCAAATATTTTTTTCTAAAATACGGTATTAGGCCTACAGATATAATTTAAATTGAAATATTCCTAGTGCGTCACTTGTTCAAATTATCTTCAATTGTTCATGTAAATATGTCAACATCAGTGTCGCATCAACAACAACGTCGTGAAAGAAAATAATCGCGTATTGAGCGAAAAAAATGCCTTTGGATACTGAAGTTTAATCAACGCCACCTACAGAGGTCTATCTACATAGGTCTATGCTCACGAATATGGCAGCACCAAAACACGCAAAAACCCGTTTTTGGAAATTTATTTTAATCTTCCGGCCGGACACGAAAACAAATTATCAGTTCCCCTTCAGGAGACCGAAACGCGTCGAATGACATCTCGTATGTCTCGATTGGTGCACGGGAAGTGGTCTAACCGTGAGGCAGAGAACCGTATTTTCTCCACGCACGCACACGAGGAGTTTATTCAAATACTATACAGGAATATACTCGTAAAATTATTATAATATGCTTGAACTTACTTTTATTCGACAAGGGAGGTACTGAGCGCTGAAAACTTTTGTAGTATCTCCCACAAATTTATACAGTAATTTGAATGTTCACTGTGTGAACTTTCACTATGTGAAAGGACAAATTTGAAGTGACAAAAATTTAACTACCATACCAATAATTGTAATAGCATTCGTTCATTCATTCTAGGAAGATATATATTACTTTATATTTTGTAAAGTAACATATGAAATTGGGTCAGTTTTGAATTTAAGGTGGCAGCAAAATTAAAAGGTTTTAGCGGGTATTGTTGCTACCAATACAGATATTTAATAAGATTTTCTGAAACGCATGCTTTGTGACCATTGTCACTGAATTTTTTAATTCGTATGATTTTGACTTGCATTTGTACCAGAATTATTGATTGACCTACAAGATAGAGACGAGAAACATGAAATTAAAGAAATCGATAGTTCCTAATAGAAATTCACTTTGTTACATTCGATTTTTTACACCAATATTTACTTATTAGTCATTGTAATTTAATTTAATTTAATAAATTTTTATACCTAATGTCACTCGTCAATTGTTTGAATTTATTCTTTCATTATATTTTGTGTGTTTCAGGCACTTCGTATTGTAATCGTTATTATTTTTTTCTGGAATGGACACATGGCCAAGAAAGAGAAGAATATTCATGGTTAACGTTCTCTTACATATATATTCAGTGATTCAGCAAGATATTCTTCGTTATTGTCATCATCTTTATGTTCTTTGTTATCGTGATCATCACTATCTCCATCAGCTCTTCTTGGTTCAATTTATGTAATACACAGGGTTGGGCAGTATTTAAATACTTGTATTTGAAATACGTATTTTAAATACATTTTGTATTTGAAAAACTGTATTTTTGAGTTTTTTGGTCATGTACTTTAGAGATTAGTACATAAAATAAGAATATTTAAAAAAATAAATACTTCAAATACTTTAAAAATATAAATGAAGAAGAAACCGAGGATAGTTTCTTTTTGTTTCATTCTGCTAGTGAATGGCCTTCATTGAAACAAAAATAAACTCTCTTTTCAGTTGTTAAACTTGAATTCTCTTCATTTTTAAATGATAAATCTAAATCATTAAAAATACTGGACAATTATTAGCCAACAGTAAAAAAGGGTTTATTCCTTACAACATTATTTTATGCTCATCAGCGCCAGTTCAACAACTGTTTTCCTTTGCGGGTTTTTATACATTCATCAACAAGCGGCTTATTGTCTGATGTTTTGTTTGAAAAAACTAGTCATTTAAAAGGAAATTCCGTTTATTTGGGTTAGACATATTTTTGATATAGTTTTATATTTGAAAGCGTTTTTGAGAAAGTATTTTATATTTGAAATTTTTTAGATATTGTTCAGAAATGGATGACTGAATTACTAATTTATTGTAACTGACAATTACAATATATTGCAATAAAAAGTTGTAATGCAATTGAGGTCGCTTTTTAAGTTTGGTCATAGAGTGACCATTGACATATAGATTGTTTTAACTGTAGAAAGAACATGTAAGGACAACACGAATACACAAAACATTCATGCACGAGACAGAATTCGAACCAGCGACCCTTTGAGCCGAGGCAGCTAAGGCCCTTCAGCCTTGGCGACCCCGACTATCCAGGCCGGTGCAAAATTATCAATTTACTGTGTTTTGAGTATTTGAAGTATTTTAAATATATGTATTTATCAATTCAAATGCTAATTATTTTGAATATGTTTCTAATTTACAAAGTATTTTGGCATTTAAATACTAAATTTAAAATATTTTGCCGAACCCTGTTAATACAGCACATCATAAAGTTAAATTATGTGTCTTATTACTATCATGTCTATAATAAGTATATAATTCTTATTGTCTGAATAAATTGAATAAAAATAATAATTATAATTCTTATGTAGGTCCAGTAATTTTCAGGCAGACTCAACATTAATATATTTTTTATTGTACAATCTTTCCCAACGTTTTGAAGGTCATTGGCCTTCCTCATCAGGGTCTAGTAATAATAATCATAATACAGAACATCATATAATAATAATAAAATACAGAACATTATTTCATTTGGTTATATGTAGATATTTTTTACAAAATCTATATTTACAAATACAAATTACAAAATACAACTTACAAGAGACTGACTGCATCAATTAATTTCTGTATAAATTATTAGCTGAATAATTTTTTAATAGTGTTTCTTTCACTTTTTTGAAAACAATTGATTTTATATTTTTTCAGAGCCACCTCAGAATGTAAATATTTTGAAATTGATTAGCAGTTTCATGGAACTTTTTTCAGTGCCCTAATTTGAATGTAAATATCTTTAAAACAATTGGCAGTATACTAATAAATGCTGTCTCAACAGGTGAATTATGTTACACAAATTTGATATAGTGCTGTTATTTTTTAAAATATTAATTAAGGGGTCATAGAGTTTTGTGAAAGTATTACGCTCTTTCATAGTATTTAAAGTATGTTTTTGTAACTTAATATAAAGAGTCTCTATAGTAAGTCTAGACAAATATTTTGAATCTTTATTTAAAATTGTGTAATTAAGAAAATCAAATTTATGATCTTTATCTATTCTATGTTTAGTTAAAGAATTTTGTCTTTCTTCTATTTGCCTAATATTATATTTATGTTCTCTTACACGTTCTTTTAATTTTCTACAGGTTTGCCTTACATAACAGCTATTACATTGTAAACATTTTAAGGAATATACTACTCCTTTTAATTCTAATTTGGTATAGGATCTGTTATGTTTTATGTATGTATTTTTGTTCAAAACTGAGTTTCTTGTTTTAATATTATACTGTTCTAAAAAATTTTGTTTAAGTTGATAACTGATTAATGGAATATATGGTAAATTAATATATTGACAATTTTCTGAAATGTTTCTAATAGGCTTGGAATATTCGATTTTTCTTAATTTGGCACAAATTAAACGTGTAATACAATTTAAATGATAATTGTTTCTTAATAATAATAAAACATTTTCTTCAGTACATTATCTAAAAAGATAGGACTAGTAATTTTTATAATCCTATGAAGCAAATTGTTTATGATAGAACGTTTTATTTGTGGAGAATGTGAAGATTTAAAATTCAAAATAGTTCCTGCTGACATAGCTTTGGTGTACCATTTTGTAATAATATTACTGCCAGATCTAATCAAAGTAACATCTAAGTAGTTTATTTTACATCTCTTGTTCTATTTCTGCCGTAAATGATATGTTGTAGATATATGATAGATTGTACAATAAAAATATATTAATGTTGAGTCTGCCTGAAAATTTACTGGACCTACATAAGAATTATAATCATTCAAAAAGGCAGTCTTTGACTAATCTAATGATATTACTCTCTACAAAAAAATAATAATTGCCTTTGTTCTTCATTTCTTGAGGTCTCATAGTTGAATGAAATAATTTTATTTTTTTAAGTTTTGAAGCTTTTCCATTTCTAATATATCAGTTTTATTTGCAAATAAGAAAACCCGGCAGACATTCTGCCCTTTATCTCCCTCTTTCCCTTCCCATCACCCTCTCACTGTCTCTCCCCCCCACCTTACCGCCCTCACCCTATCCCTGTCTGTCTCTGTCGCCCTTCTCATTCACATTTAATAGCAGATTCTGGACATCTCTGAGCAGGTGAGATAATATCCGGTAGCGCCCGACCAGCAAACATGTAATAGAAGGTTCAAGAAGGTTCATCCTGTATATTATATGTTGAAAAACGTTTCTTAAGGTCTTCGGCCTCAAACTTCGTTTTAAGGCCATAGAACGCATCGTTTAGGAGTTATTTAATGACATAGATTTAAAATCTTACCGAATATGTTGCGGGTTGCATTTGACATAAATATTTATTTTTGTTCTACAGCGCCATGTAGTAGAGTTACCACAAATTTAACAGCACATAAACCTTCTCGGTAAAAAAGCTGACTTGACAATTTCAATGAATCACTGCTGATAAAGGAAACAATAGCACAGGTAAAACAGAAACCACTCCAAACAAGACACAGTCTTCACTCTTCACTGTATACAATCATACTTTCTTTGCAATATTGTCTCTTTCTTTTTTGTGACAAAGAACATCAAAAGATGTAAAGAGCTCTCTTTCCATCATAGTTTTATTTCTGTTTCTAAGATCTCTAATAATGCTCTTCCCAAATTTTCTTGAGCCTTCAGCCTTCTCTTTTTGGATCTACACGCAGAACATCCTAGCAATTTCATGGAGATGGTTCCTTCTTTGAGTCTCGGTTGTACACATTAGCTCCTTTTGTGACTTTTCATCATAGCATAAAGACTTGCAATGAATTTCCCTCTATCAAAGTGAAGTGCACCCACCTTCAAAGAAATGAAATCGAATAAACCAGGTAAATCAATTATTTCTTTTAAATGAATTAGGTATTTAAAATCCAACAAAACCAAAAAAAATCGTGAAAGAAATATAGGCCTATGTTTTTCATTTTAATTAATGTTTTCAAAAAAATCCTTCCCTTAAAAACAGCAGCATTTGAAATTTGAGGACAAAAGAGAGAAACGGGCAAAAATATTTTGAAAAAAAAATAAAATGAGCGTTTAGTAATTAGTAGATATGATGCGATATCCATACCAAGTAAATGGGTGCTGTAGGTTAGAGCACAAAATTTCGCAGATACAATGTCAAATACTTACATTCGATGAATTAACGGTTGCACTATTCACATATAAAAATTTCATCGGTATCAAGCAACTATTATTCTAGTTGTTGCTGATGATGAGCATTAGGTTTATTTGTATAATTTTGAATTAATGATTTTGCAAATAAGTCGCTGACATTAGTCGGCACGAATAACGGTTTGTACACATCGAGCGACGAAATTTCGCGTTTTTGACTTGCACAAAAAAAATGGGCAGAAAATGCACTTTTCTGCGAAAATACGCAAACTATTTCTATTCAAGAAGTAAAATACGATTTCAAACTTAAATATTACAGTTAAAAATTTCATTATTTACCGCATTTGACGAGAAATGAGACCTGACATGCATTTTTATAAAAATGACCAAGAGTGGAAGATTTCAGTTTTTCGTGAATTTCTGGAAAACTAACAATCTTTCGAAAAAACGGATTTCACCAGTGAACTCTTAGTTATTTTTAAATCTATATTACATTTTGAAATCTTATTTTACCCTATGAATAGAATAATTTGCATAATTTTATAGAAAAATGTATTTCCTGCCCACACTTTCGTACAAGCCAGAAACGTGAAATTTCGTCGATCGACGATCCATGAATCGACGAAAATTTTCGATTTTGAACCGAATCTCGAATCCGCTCAAAATCAATATCCCAACCCGGAATTGCATGGCGAGTTGACTGGTAATGACTTTTTAATTTGACTGCGAGTTGATGGTAAAAGTCCGTTCTTGAACAGATTGTTACTTTTCCTGAAATACACGAAAAACTGAACCGGACACTTTGGTCATTTTTTTTAATTGCTCAGCGCTCATATTCTCGCCCAAATGGGGGAAATAATGGAATTTTTCAACTCTATATTAAAGTTTGAAACCGTATTTTACTTTTGAATTCAAATAGTTTACATAATTTCGCAGAAAAGTGCATTTCCTGCCCTATCTTTCGTGCAAACCAAAATCGCGAAATTTCGCCGATCGATGGATCAACGAAAATTTTTCGCTTTGGGAACGAATCTCGAATCCATTCAAGTCAACAACCCCAGCACGGAATCCCCATGGCACTTTTACTGGTGAAAATCCGTTTTTTTTCAATAGACTGTTAGTTGTTGTTTTTGCTGTGTTTGGAGATACTACACTCCTCTTTGCATTCCTGTCACGGATATTTTACATTTGACACATTAATACAATAATACCTACCTACTTAAGGGAGGAGTGAAGTAAATAAAATTTGATTTACTTTCAGATTTTTAAATTACATAAAATATAAAGCAAAAAAGTGTATACAAAATCAACTAATAACAGGAATAGCAAGTAACATTTATTCAAAACTAGAGGGTAGTGTATCTTTTACAATTATTGACTTATCTACAAAACTAAATACGACAATTATAATTGATTGGAGAACCTTCAAGTAATTCGTAGAGCATATTGAAAAATAAGAAATGTCTTTTAGATTTAGTAAAGAATATTCAACTTATTAAAACATTAGCTGTACTAAAGTGAACTAATTGAACATTTTGTATACGTATTATGTATACAAATGTTTCAATTAGTTCAGTTGTAGTACATCTAATATTATAAGGCGATTATAAGAATTGGTGATCTTCTTGCATGCAGAAGGATGAAGATGTGCAGGATAACATTACGCTTAAGAATTTAAATTTAATAACGAATTGGCTCGCCGCGTCACAGGACGCATTATATACAAGAACAGATAAATGTCAATTAGGTTGTAGCCTACGTTACTTTCAATACAACATGTTAGGATAGTGTTTACATTTAATCCTTTGTATTATTTTTAATGTAGGGGACTATTAACAAACATAACTTAAAACCTGTATTTGTTGGAGGCAGCTATTTCTAATCCAGCGTGTTTTCCTGCCAGGTGGTGCGGCGGTCTTCGCAACCTCGTTACTCCTTCTCGGTCAGTTTTGTCGGCGCTGACCTCTTCTTTTACGTTTCTTAGAGTGAACCTGGCTTAGTTGTGTAGAGCTGCCAATTAAAGTCCGTGCTCATTGGTTTTTTCTACTCGGTTAATTCCATCGAGTCGCGAAGTGACAGCTTCACAGAGCACGTCCGTCGTTCCTTAATTGCGAAGGGCCTTGAGGCCGAGTGAATCGTGCCCTCCCCGGGCTGGTGATGGCGGTCTTGAAGTCCTCGGCGAGTCCCCTGTGCGCTTCTCCAGCGCGGCGTTGACCAGCGCCGCCGTCTGGCGCTTGCTAGGCAGCGTGCTGTGGTCGGCGCCCTCCACGTAGTGGACGCGCACCGGGCGCTCGCAGATCGCAACGCAACATGCACGTTTTTACTCGGATCTCGTGTTTCCACCGGAAACCTTCATCTCAATAAATATCATAAGATTTGTTTTTTTTTAAGTTCCGCAATATATTTTCATGAGAAAGGTTCAATTGATTCCCATGCCTACATTCGATTAAGTGTATCAAAGAAGCAATTATCATAAAATTATTTGAAAACGCATGGTACACCTTTCGCAAATAATGCAAACTCAGTCTCAGAATAACACGTATGTGATATGTGGAGAATCTGACAATACCCTAATGCTTAATATTTACTATTTACCTTTACTTTTCGATCAATTTGCATTTATTTACGCACAATATTCTAAAAACTCTTCGGTTATGTTTGTGAATACACTGCATTACTTAGAAATGAATTCAATGCTAGAAATATATTTCCATTTAAAGTATTGAAAGAAATCTACTGTTTGAAACTAATCTTCGTATCAAAATATTTTTCAAACGTAGTTTTACAATGATTTTTTGAATGAAAATTTTGAAATGAAATGAAATTTTTTTAAAGATCCATCCGTCTGTAAACAACACTGATGTGCCTACCCATTTTTCCAATATAAATAATTTCCGGTCGAACTTGCCCAACTTAAATCTCTGCGATTTTCAAATTCATTCTTTAAATTTGGGATTACGTTAGAATGAAGCTCTGTTCTCTTAAGAGTACAGTGAAATATTGTATTATTTTTAATGTAGGGTGCTGTGCGCAGCATTTGAGGCTGCCGCACGCGCAGCTGTACGCCGCGCGCCACCGAGCTCGCCGACCCGGAACGCTGGCCAACGAGCAAGCAAGCCGTGAGGCGAAGCTAACCCAGGCCACGCCGGCCCTATATAGGGCGGAGCAGGTGGCGGCAAAGGCAGTCAGGTAGTAGCGGTCTGAGGAGCACCGCGGCACAACGGTGAGGCAGCGCAGTGGAGTCGCTGGAGAGAGCCTGCAGCCAGGAGAGGAAGCACACGCGGAGAGGCCGCACCAGGGGCGTGCGGAATACGACGCGACTACCAGTCGGGATGGCGCCGTGCCTTGGTGATGCATGGTGAGATGCGCGCTGGATATGCGCACGGCGGGGTCGCGCAGTCAGGACGTGTGTTACAGAACTGGTGCTAAGTGACGCACTGGTGGGACACGGACTTTGGCGTTAAAGCCAACCGTCAAGGAAATAGCTCCTGGTATAGTTTGTGGTATAATGTAAATATGTTGGTTAAAACAATAAATAAATTGTTTGTTATGATGACGACTTTCGTTCATTTTGGGAACATAACATTAGGGGACTATTAACAAAAACATAACTTAAAACCTTGTATTTGTTGGAGGCTATTTCTAATCAAGCGTGGTTTCCTGCCAGGTGGTGCATAGATGGCAAAGCTCCAATTTTCACTGTTAACCTCTGAATTTTCCATAGTTACAAAGGATGGGTTAGAATATTTTCGCCGTCATCCATCAATTACATTAATCTAGACACAGAATGATTCTTTAAGTAAAAAATCTGTTTTCCACAACCATATTTTTAATCAATGTTATGTATTTTGAAATAGAAGTTTTCGCATTATGTTAAGTAAAATAAAAAGAGTAAGGCTCCGTTTTCTCTTTAAACATTTTGTAGTATTAGAGCTAATTGCACTGTAACGTATGACATGAATATCATTCTCCTTTACTCTTTTGAATTTTTCAAAAATACGTAGATATAAATTATTTGATAACTTTATTATGTCAATATCTATATAACCGGAATTTCGTATACAATATTGCATTCATGAGTACAAGTGCATAAAATGATGTCAAGTTTCTCAAAAAGTAAAAATTATCCAGTAAATACGAGATCAAAAAGGCATTTTCAAAAAATAAAATTTCTCCAATGATTTTCTTCCCCTATTTCATCGCTTTTGCCACAAACACAAAATATTCTGCAGGTCCCGAATTTCTACAATTCATTCCCTTGATCTCGACTTTTAAATCCCCCCAATCTCTATTTACTTCCTTGAGATTCTCCAATTGATCAAGTTTTGATCTTCGTTCACATTATCACATTGTAAAAGGTTCACTTTTTGATTCCATTTCTCAAGAAACTACTAAATATGCTCCCTTAATATATCCGCGATATACCCCACTTCATTGACTCCAACGGACACGCTCACTTCATCGACTTGTGCACAGATCCTCCACTTCATTGACTTGCGCGCAGATCCCTCACTTCATCTACTTGCGCGTTAATATGATATTATGTTCTTTCAACTGCCGCAGAGATTTGTTGGATTTTTTTGGCCTTGGTTTTTAAAGGTTGTAAACGCGCGTTGTTCTTGGCACACCTAACAGGCTTTATTAAATAATAATAATAATAATAATAATAATATATCTGAAAAATATTTTAACTCTGATATGCGAGAATATATTGTGTTTTAATGCTTTAACAAAAATCAATTTGATATGATGCAACTATCAAATCACTTGCAACAAAACATCAACCCTCTTCTCAACCAACTCTTTTCATTGAAGAAATTGTACTGTGGAATGAGAAGGAAAAGTCGTCGCGGAAACTTTGGTTTATTCATTTTCTTGGCTAAGAACTTCACATTTTCATGAAGATTTGGTGCCTAAGCGATGAGTGTCTTATGAATGAATTTTATCCTAGAGATGTTGGTACCAGCCGCTATTGCCTTCAGAGTCTCTCTCGGTTCCTGCCTTTCTTCTGAAGGTAGAAGAGAACATTATTTCGATTTCGTTTGTGAATATAATCAAGAAAAAAACATTTTTATTGGGACTGACCGACAGAAGATTTTTAAGAAATAACAATTTGGTACGGGGGACTCACAAAATTCCAGCGCCGATCAGCTTCACTTGCCTTCCTCTAATCTACGTAAGGGAATAATGTTTGAAGAATGGCCTTAAGTTGTTAACTCAGGTCGTGCCGATGTCCATAGGAAGACAAAGCCCAGGACATCCAAGTAAGAGGTGGAAGGAATTCCGAGTTGGTTAAGAACATTTTATTCAATGGAAAAAAAGAGGAGGGGCAATACGTGTTGCAGTCATTCTACTTCCCTTCCAGCACTGTGTTTTCCAGTTCTATACACGTCCGATTGAAGTGGAATTTAAGGGAGGGAGGACAAGAGAGTATTCGGTCGGTTTTTACATAGCTAGTCGTGTCTTTGTTTACTATTGTCAATATTCTCTTAATACCCGTTCCACATTAGCATCGATTACAAACCACCTCCATCCAAAGAGGAAACAGCCGATTCAATGAGCAGAGAAACGAGCTTCAATTTAACGAGAGGAGAGATGCAGAGGGAGAGAGACAGAGAGGCAGACAGAGAAAGAAAGAGAGGGTCAGAGAGAGAGACAGAAAGAAAGAGAGAGAGAATGGAGCTGTACCTGCGAGAGGCCGTAGTCATCGGAGAGGAAGCCGGGCGCCAGCGCGGAGATAGCGGGACGGATAAGGGTGATGGCGGCGCGCAAACGCGGCCTGTCGCGCGGCCAAGTGTAGCGCAGCGCCGACAGAATGCGCGTGTAGACGGCGTTCAAACGCAGCCATTTTGTACGCCGTGCTCAGTCCCGCGGTCTGGGTGATCTCCGCGAACATCTGTAGGCGCGCCTCCCAGCTCTTCTGCGCGCGCAGCTGCTCTCGGAAATCCTGCACGCAGCCAAAACATGGATGAAGGAATTGCAAAGCCATATTCACAATTTTTCCTTACCTTACAGTTTTATTCAACCAAATATAACAAATCAGCATAAACATAGTTTAAATACATGTTTTGTGGGTCCTTGATACCTAAAAATGACGGCAAAACGTGTGCCTATCTGTCTGGCCGCCTATACACAACGCTAGCGGCCAAACCATTCATCCGAAATTGATTTTCCTCAATCGATTGGGCTGATACCGCCGCCTCTTGAATTTGAATCCGATATTTTAATTTTGGAGTACTTTACATGAAGCCCCTAGCACATTTTCCACATTTTCAAACACATGGCTCCATAGTTTTAGAATAAATTTTGTTGTTGGATAGTGTGAAAGACGTTTAAGAGAATGGTGTAGGTCTCAAGTTCATTAAAAATCCTGATTTTTTTAAAAATTGAAAAAGTTCAAATTTTTTTCCGGATCTTCCTCTAAATAAAACATTAAAGATAGAGATTTTTTCCTCTGTTCCTTAAAGATAGATTTTGAAACCAGATCAGGTACAATTTTTTCAAAAATATTAGTACTTTTAGCGTAATTTTACGTGAAAATACGAGCGACTAAGTACGTGCTATTGTAGCAGTCACTGGTTTTTCTTTAATCTTTTTCACGTATGTGACAATACTCGGTAATGAAAGTGATGCTGGTCCCATTTTTGACGCACTCTGTATTTTCAAAAATTGGAAAAAATTAAAAATGTTAAATACAAATTTCGCGCCCTTCGTTTGAGGAGCTGTCATTCTGTGAACGTAATTTCGGAAGGTCTTGGAGGCAGTTAGAGTTTTAGAGAAGAGCTTAAGAAAGCTACAGAAATCTTATTCCTCATTCACTCCATTCACAATCTTTGCTGCAACGAATTTTGGCAACGAAATATTACATTTAATATAATTTAGGTATTAAATCTATTTCAATTGTTTCATTTAAATGAGTTAAATGTGAAAATGAAGGGATCATTTCGCTTTGCATACCAAGGTACGAAAATTAGTAGTTCCAGTAAAAATGAGTAGTTTTGTTGAACATAACAATATTATATTTAATCATTATATTTTTTCCATTTTTCGCTAGTTGAATCAACAGTGATGGTTTGCAAAATGTGTATGCTACACGAATCCAGCGGCCATTATTGCTTTGACAATCCCGTACTGCTAACAGAAGGTGGTAGTGATGGCCGACGCTGGTTCGCGTTATTTATAAACTAATAATTTTATTTATGTCTAAAATACGCTTGTGTCATAGTTGGTATATTGATGAAGAACGTGAATACACTGAATTCAATGACAGAAAGCAGTTTTGTTTAAACGTTTGAATTTAAAAAATATATGTATTTTTCGAGCGTCGTTTTCTAATAATTTATCAAGTAGTAGAGGAAGTGTAAAAAGAAATTGTCACATTATAATATTACATAATCCTTAAAATATTGCGTGAAAGCATATGCTGTTGTAGCATCATTAGTATTACTACGAAAGTGATATTAAATAACAAGCACTAAGGGCCACTTGCCTGAAGTTGAAGTGTTGTCTTGTCTGGAAGTATCATTAGTGCCATGTGAAGCCATAGCTTCTCCTGCAGGCGCAATTCTTCATTGAAGCCCTCTTCAGATCCAGCACCGTTCTACTAATCACAAATGTGTTAGTATCCTTTACGAGTCATTTCAACAATTTTCATTAATGTCATGAAGTTTCTATACACATGTTAAAGATTACCAAAATCAAAAGAACAAAAGATTAGTCACACTTTGTCTGTTAAATCTGGCAACTAAGAATGTAATGTATCTTCTGTCCATTATTCAACTAATCTATTCACCAAAAATACAATTCCTAAGTGACAATACGTTTGAAGTTAATTTTAAGAACAACATCATTATGAAGTTTCCACATACAACTCTCCGAAATACTATGAAAATATACATTTTTTAATGATTTTACTTTGAAATTAGTGTTAAAAAATCTTCTATTGTAGAAGTAATTGGTTTAGTATTTATGTACTTTCATGCATCTAGTTTAACGTAAATATTAATAATCAAATGCAGTGGCGTAACAATCCCTCCCGGGGCCCCGATGCACAGTCGGTTGGGGGCCCCAGCTTACAGCAAAAAAAGGAAAATTTTAAACACTGTTTTGATTTGCTTATTTCAAACGTTTTTCAATTCCAGTTTAAGGACTATCTATTTACAGTTTAAGGATAACATACTTAGAATCTAACCCTCCGGACTTTCGTTTTAACGAACGCATCGATAATTTCGTCCAGATTCGCTTTCAAGAAGTTGGTTACCTTGTTCTCTATGGACAAAACTGCCAACCTCTCTTGTCGCATCGAGTTTCGAAGGTAATTTTTGATCATCTTCAGTTTCAAGAATGATCGCTCTGCCGTTGCAACTGTCACGGGAATTGTCAAGAAAAGTAAAAGTACGGAACACACATCCGGGAAACTAGCCGAGAGATTGAAATACTCGATCAGAACCAAGATTGCCAACTCCCTGATGGAACGGATTTTCGACAATTGGTCTTTTAGACAGCTTCGCAAGGACAACAGTTGATTTAACAGTTGGTCGGTTACGTCGTCATAGTATATTTCACTGAACTTTTCGCACCACTTCGCAAGTTATTCTTCAGAAAACATCCCTATTATTCATTTAAAAAATCATACCAGAAATAATAATTACTTTTTGTTCTCAACTGAACAAGCAAAAAAAAACCTCACATGGGGGCCCCTTGTGGTCGGGGGCCCCACCGCACTGCATCTGCTAGACCGGCGGTAGTTACGCCATTGATCAAATGTGACATTGGGGAGAAATGCATTGCAGCTAACTTCAAATTACGTATATAAATTTTGTACAACATCCCGTAACAAAAGTCAGCGTTACACTGGTAACTGGAGTTCTTTTCTCATCGATCTCCCGAATAAAGGCTTTCGAATAATTCATCAGATCTGGTAAATTTCATTCAAGAGTTTGACTATCTAGTAAAGACAACGTATAGTACGAAATCGAATATTCTTTACAGTCCGAATGCATATCTGATCATATGTAAGCAAGCAAAAGCTGTAATTCTACAAATCAAACCGATGAGAATGACGCAACCAAGTGGAATTATTTCAACAAAATCATCTATGCTTTCAACAAATGAACACTTGAAGTTTACCTTGTGGCAGTGTTCACTCGGAGGCAAACCATTTCGTAAGGTATCTACGTCCGCCATCGCCATTATCTTGGCCATGGCGCTCATTAGGTCGGGCGCCGAGTCCAGAAGCAGCACGTGGCCCGCGCTCGCCCAGCCCTCCGCCTCGAGCCGCGCCGCCGCCTCCAGCGCTAGAAGGCCTCCGTACGAGTAGCCCAGCAGCATGTATCCGCTGGACTCACTCGTTCCCACAAGAGTCCTCACATGCTATGTACAAATACACAAAAAAGACTTATAATAACAAACGTCACGATATTACGTTACACGATTACGTTCGACGTGAACCATAGGATTATTAGGAACATTTGTATTGACAGAATTGTGAGGATCAGTTTCATTTTACGAGTTAAAAAGACAGGTACCCGAAACGGTGATTCCACACTCTTGGCCCTGAAAACCGAAGGACTCTACGTTGTGGCTTGCGAACACTGTGACGTTTTTATGGACGTCCACAACATATTTCTCATACATTATACAACGCAGCGGATGCTTGCATTTCTAATAATCTATGAATTATTATAGTATGAAGTCCGATCTCTAAAGCAGTTCATGCAGCGGAGGATTAAAGCATAAGCGTCCAAGAAAATTCTGTATTTACATTTGTCAAATCGTTTCTTCCATTTCACCGTGTGTCGCACGGCAAACTTCTAAAATACTGTTGAATAAATGTATCTATAAAGTAATTGAATGGAACTGCTGTCTACTTTCAAAAATTAAGAAATACAATAAAATAAAAAATACAAAAGTGTCCTGATAAACTATAAACAAATAGAGCTACAACAGTATATATTGTCAGCGCACGGCGTTCTCGTGGTAACGACACAGTGTGAACTGCGCCGGCCCGGCGGTAGCTCAGTCAGTAACCTATTCCTTTTGAATTGGACGGTGGAAGGAGGTTGGCGGTCACTACTTCATAAGATAAAAGAAAATAAACTGATAAGCATTGAATTTATTTCTGACGAACGTCAGGGAAGTTAGATTGAAAGAAATTTAAAGAAAAGCACCCTACCTACGGAGCTCAATTAAAAGAAAGCTTAAAATTAAAAGAAATCGAAAAAATAAATTCTAAAATTACAAACAAGATTGGTTTATAATTCTGATTACAATTTGTGCCAGAGCGCGGCAACGCTTGTACGATGATATGACCAATAAGTCCTCGTTGCGCTTGAAGAGCGTAAGAAAGAACCCATTAGCGTGGGTTTTGCCTGTTCGGTGACTTATGTTATAAAGGGTAGCAGTGGAGCTTCGCCAGCAGGGAAGCTTCCCCGGTCGTTGACCTCTTCAGCTGGGGTGGCGGCTGGCTGGGTTGGGCCGCGGCGGCGGGGGCGGCGACACAGGCTGGGGGACGCCCTTGTAGTCTCCGAAGTTCTCAGACGTCTTCACCCCGTCCAGGCGGTGGCAGTCAGATGCGTCAGTCAGTTGCGTCAGATCACGGTGTGGCTCAGGTAATTCTGGGTATTGGTTACAAGGCGAACATTCGCCTGTCGCTAATTTCGCGGGTCTTTAACTGGCTGAATAAAATTCCTCGAGAACATTAATCGTGATCTAGATGGCGGATTCACTTTGCCCAGATTCAGTGAACTGCCCAACAGTGTCCGAAAGCGGCTGGCTTTGGCACCGTTCCGCGAAAACAAGCTCGGCCCGATCCAGTGAGAATTCGGAATTAAGAAAATTATACTTTTCCTGTGGAACTATGTGGAGTCTAATAACGGCCTCCCTGCGAGTGTTCCTTGCATGACCCTCACCCTTCGCGTCCCACTTGTTCTCTCTGCCATCTCCCGACGTACGCTCCTCGCATGTACCTCTCGCTCCCCCCTAAATCGTTCCCTCGTATCCAAACTCACCCCTTCCTCTGGTACATGTTGCCTGATTGGTCTAGATCTGTGGCGTCGTATTTAATTTTCCACTAATCAGCTTTAGGAATTCTCTAAAATATTCCATATACCGGTCATTCTCTTTCTCACTCTTGCTTTTAGCACTTGAACGTGCACAATGGCACCTCTGTAAATACTCGTTTGATAACGAAAGCTTGTTAATGTTCCCTCGTTTTCCCTTATTGAGTTAGACATGAACTGCTTGTTGTGAGGAGCAAATCACTTCGTTTATTTTTATGAGGGGGCGCCCAAAGGAGAGTGGATTCTTTCTTCCGGGCGGGTGCGACCGTACACAACTGCAGGTCATAAATTCCTTTTGAATTTGGGTCACTTATGTGTTCGCAGGCCGGCGGTGGCGGGGGGACACTACCCTTGTGTCTAAAATTATACTTTATTATAAACTCACCGCTAATGTGCCGCCACAATATTTTCTTTCAATATTTGTAATGCAAGCAGCGAAAATACCGAGATTTCTTATTCGTACACTCAAATTTAGCAACAAAAAAGTTATCATATCTTAAGCACCTAAGGGTACTTACAGGCATTATAGAATTTAGAATAGAAGCAACAGTATGCCCCACATCGTGGAAGGGCAGTTGTACAGCGACAGCTCGACTGGGCAGGTCCGCGAGTCAAAGGCTCCAGGGGGGACGCCACGCCCTCTACGCCAGGGAAGCACACCACCACGCCCCCGCGCTCCAGCTCGCCCTTGGCCACGGCGGACGGCAGCGGCACCACGGCCTTGGTGGCGCTCAGCTCGTCGGCCACGGCGCCCACCAGCATGCGCAGGGCGTCGCTCGCCTGCCCCGCCCCGCCAGCGTCGGCGCGGGCCGCTGCGCTCGGCCGACTGGCCTTGGCCAGCTCGGCGGCCGGCGCCGGCGCCGTCCGCGCCTTCTGCTCCTTGGCCTCCTTCGCGCGCTGGTACTCGCGCAGGCGGCCGAAGGTGAGCGCGCGCACGTCCTGCGGGCTCAGCAGGATGTCGAAGTCGCGCGCCAACGTCTGCTCGATCTCCTCCGCCATCATGGAGTCCATGCCCAGCTCGGCCAGCGTCGATTCCAAGCTGAGTTGCTTGAGGTTGCGGAAACCCAGCATGGTGGCCATGGTGGTGACCAGATCGTCATCGCCCGCGCCCGCGCGCTTCTCCGCCACCACCCTGGACGCCACGACGGCGTGCGTCTGCGCCAGGAAGCCGTCCAGCACCTCGAGGCACGAGGTGAGGCGCTGCTGCAGCGTGCCGCCGATCTCCAGCACGCGGTCGTCGTCGCGCATGTCGGCCACCAGCCCCACGTCGCCCACGGCGCCCCACTGCACCGCCGTCGCCGGCAGCCCCGCCGCCCGCCGCGCGCGCGCCACGCGCTCCATCACCGCGTTCGCCAGCCCGTTGTTGGCCTGGCCCGCGTTGCCGCGCCCGCCCGACACGCACGAGAACAGCACGAAGTGGCGCAGGCGCGGGCACAGGCGGCGCGACGCCGCGTCCAGCTGCACCGCCGCCGTCGCCTTGCAGCGGAACGATTCGGCGAACGCCGCCGCCGTCTGGTTCTCCAAGAGCGCGTCGCGCAGCACCACGGCCAGGTTGAAGATGGCGGCGACGGGCGCGACGGAGCCCGCGGCGCGCAGCAGCGCCTCTGCGCCGCGGCGCGTGGAGGCGTCGTCCGTGCGCACGAGCGCCCGCACGTCCTTGGCGCGCCACTGCAGCAGGCGGCGCGCCTGGTAGCCCGTGGTGACGCCGCGCCGCGACACCAGCACCAGGTGGCGCGCGCCGCGCCGCACCATCCAGTGCGCCAGCTCGAGCCCCAGGCCACCCAGCCCGCCTGCGCATACGGCATGCCTCGCATGAGCGCCCCCGCCCCCTTGTCTTGCTTCCACCCCAGACCCCGCCCCAGATCCTGCCCCGCCCCGCCCCCGCCCCTCCCCCCCACTGCACCTGACCCTCCTCCGCCCCCGACCCACGTCCGACCCACCCCCGCCTTCGCCCAGACTCCGCCCCGCCCCGCCCCGTCCCCGCTGCGCCCATGCACTCACCCACGAGGACGTAGGAGGCGTCCGGCTGGCAGTAGAAGCGCGGGCGCGCGGGCAGCGTGAGGGGCTTGGAGAGGGCGTGGCCCCGCTCCTCCTCGCCCTCCCGCACGCGGATCACAACTTTCCCGATGTGCTTGCCTGCCGCTATATGTCTGCAAGGATACAGAGTTGCTTCACTTGAGCATCGAAACGAATAACAGGATTGATTTCTAATTCGTAAGAAAAAGTTTCAACACGTTTTCTATCACACACTACCGGGGTGTCGACGATATTTCATTGGTAGAAAACGAGTTGCGCTTGTGTTTAAAAACGTGTTATGTAATATTATTGTATACCTAATATCTCATCTGCAGTTATTCGTTCATTCGATATTGTTACTGAAGGTAAATACATTATTTTGTTTCTCATTTCAACAGCAGAAATAACTGTGTCAACTCATTGGAAGAATTGCTTGCAACAAATTAACAAAGAATTAAAGGAATTGCATTTGTTTTTTAATTTCGTACATAATTTTCTGGACATTTCTGAAACCAAAGTTATTGAAGCTCTAACGCTTTCAGTTTTATTGCTGCTGTTGAAAATCGTGAACCATTGTATTGATTTGATTGGGAACTGGGAATGTAAAGGATGACCCTCACCTCATCGCCGTCTCAATTTGGTCGCGGGAGAAAACCTCCGTCCGCAAGGGTCGTACAATTCCGCTCTTCAGCAATTCGCTTACGCGTGCGCACAGCTCTTTGACGCGGGGCGAGTCCTGCTCCATGAGGACCTCGTCCAAGAAGATACCGTGAACAGTCGCCTGCCGCAGAAGTAGTCGCATTCCTACGAATTGTCGCAATGCGCATTGCACGTTCATGAGCAGGAACGAGAATTGCAAATACACTGCTCGACCACCAACCGCCAATACGCAAGCAAAGAAGTTGTAATAGATTAGGAAGGGATCCTTGAGACATGTATATCTTGATTTGAAACACACATTTCTCTAAGTTTCAGAAAGATATCCATTTTCTTATGTTCAGCAATACTGATCCTGCTTAATAAATGTGATTTACCGATGAGTATAGGGTGGCCGGCCTATCGACCGATAATTCATAAATGTAGGCGGTATTCGATTGTTTCGACTCACCGATGGCGCTATTGTTGATCATGTCGACCTTCCCGATCTCCAGGAAGCGTCCGCGAGGCGCCAGGCAACGCAGAGACGCCTGCAGCTTGTCGCCCGCCAGCGAGTTGAGCACGAGGTCGACGCCGCGGCCGCCCGTGCGCTGCAGCACCAGCGGCTCGAAGGTGAGGTCGCGCGAGCTGCCGATGTCGTCGGCCGCCATCTGCGCATGCGCACACCCGTTCAAACGCATGGCGTCACTCGAGCACAGCTCAGAGAGAGGAGAGAGGATTGATTTACTGATTGATTGTTCGTCATTCCGGGCGCGTCAGTTACTTAGATCATTAGTCCCGTAAGTGTAGTGCATGTTTCCCCTCGGGAGGTGACTATGATCTTTTCCCACTGGATGGTGACGGCCTACCAACGACTAGCGGTGTTTCCCCTCAACCAGGTATCTCCCACCGCCCCAGCCGCGACAAGTTCTACGCTCCCGATTGGTCTCCCGGCATTGGTAGTGGTGTAGTGCATGTTAATGTAAATGTATGTGTAAGAGGATGAGGATAGGTTAAGGAAGAGGAAGGAAAGATCGCGCGCAGTCCGTGGCCCGTTTGTTAGGGTACTGCTCCAGCATTCGCCTTGTGTTGATCGGAGAAACCACGGAAAACTACCGATCCGAGCAGCTGGCCGCTAGAATTCTCCTCCAGACACCGAAAATTCGACCTAGCTGGAAAGCTAGTGTTGAAAATCCTACCGCTGTCGGAGAAGAGAAAAGAAAAAAGAAGAGAGAAGAATAGGGAAGAGAGGAGAGAGGAGAGGAGAGGTAGTGTGAGAGGGGTGGGGCGTGGGGGTACCTGCGGGAAGGCGCGCAGCAGGAAGTCCTTCTTCTGCTGGGTGCCGACGGTGGCGAAGACGCGGCAGCCGCGAGCCAGCGCCAGGGTGAGCGCCGCCTGCCCGACGGCGCCGCTGGCCGCGTGCACCAGCACGCTCTCGCCAACCGCCATGCGCCCCTCCATCTCCAGCGCGAACACCGCCTGCACACCGCAACGCACCTTGGCGACGCCTCCTCGCGCATGTTGGAGATCGTGATTTGCAAATGACAATAATAGGCCCCGAACATTTGTGATTTGCAATGAAAAGTGGGAAAACCTTGATGATGACAATGGCCTATAAAAATCCTTGCCCAGTTGCCCGCTTTCCTGTAATTATTGTCATTAATGCATCACTAGAGATGAACTTTAATTTTTGAAGGAAATATGAAAACTAGGAAATGTATGTCGTTGCTAAGTAACAAAAGTTTAGAAAATAGTTGTGCTATTTACTATGCTCTTGTATCTATTGGAAGGTTTTTTTTAAATTTAAGGTTGCATTAACTACTAGGTCATTAGCGACCACTATTTAATATAACGTTATTGTACGAGGATGAAACGTTATGATGAAGACAAGGGGTGAAAGGATGAACACATACAACCATGCCCGAGGCGGGTCTCAAACCCGCGATCCCACTTTCCGGAATCACTACGGCACTAGTGCCGTGGCGATCTCGACCACGGTGCCGACAAGGTAGTAGTTTCTGATTACACTTACGACACCACTACAGTGTCGTCTTTATTAGTTATTTTTTGTTCGTACGTCGAAATAACATATCATTTATAGTACAACGAATTTTTACAGCTAAAATGTTTGATTGACAATAAGGTTGGGTTCAGATAAGGACTGTATCACATCAAAAATACAAACCTGTCCAAGCGTTACAAAATCGCTGAAATCATGTAAAGAGATTGAAAATGGTTATTTTGATTTATCTTAAAAAGACGTGTACTTCTAAAGTTTTAATAAATAAAACAACACAAAACTCTGTTCTAAATTATTGCCTAATAATTTAAATTCAATTCTTTTAAATGTACTGTGTGATACTTTTCAGTATGAATTAAAATAGTGTTAACTTCAATTGAAAATGTATAAATATGGATTTGGCGTTTAGAGATATATTTGCAATTATATGATTCCCTTACAATGTATAGTAATGACAAACTGAAATTTGCTATAAAGTCACACTCAGTATTGTACAAAAGGATTTTTCAGATTTAATGTTAGTGGAAAATTGTGGAAAGAAATTTCGAGAATATAGAACAGGAAACAAATAGGTGCTTGAGTCAATTTATTTTACTTTCCTTACCATTGCATAGGCAATAGGTATTGTGGAAGCTTCAAGGAGAGTCATTTCATCAGGTACATCCCATAATAGAAAATTAGGTGCTAGAATCTCCGTAGACAGGGCAACCTCCCAACCTCATTCCCATGACGCGGCGGCCGTTGGAGAGGCGACCAGAGAATTCGAACCCAATTACAGCGTCCTGGAAGGGGAAGGCCAAGTTAATATATTAATGATTGTCTGGTGTTCTTGTAGTACTACACATATAACTTTACACAAAAAATTAAAATGCAAGATAAGCAAATTATATCGATCCACTGGAAATAAACTAACTAGAGTTGCCCCCATTCTCAAAGCATTTCGCAGGTCATCCTACTGATCAGGGGCGGTTGAGGAAGAATCCTTAGTGGTGACTAAATAAGTAAATAACCTTACATTTTCCAAATAAGAGAGTGAAATACTACTACAAGAGAAGAGAATATCCTTTATATAACATTCATATACTTATTGAAATTTAATTATATTTCATTAGGTATAAGAATGTTGACAGAATTTATGAATTTGATGCAGTAAATATAATACCTTCTATCTATGAACCCTACAAATAAAGCATCAATCACAACTACGTAACAGTACCGGGTCACTATGGGGCAAAACCTCTGCGTCCAACTTGGCGGAAGCGAGCATCACGTCGCGGAAATTCAAAGCAGCGTAGTGCACATGCACCAACACCTGGCCAGCCGGTCCGGGAGTTCTGCGGACAAGAAACATGGCAGCTGTGACGGCCGTGGACCCCGCGCATAGAGCAGGACACCACGCAGACCTCGGTCCCACCTTTCAGGGTCGAGGCGGCCTTGGAACCACATCAAGCTAGAGAGGTCCCCGCGTACGGCCGTTTCGCAGAAAGCGTGTCGCACGGGCACGGAGAGCGCGGCAGGCAGCGGCAGGTGACGCATGCATCCCCAGCGGCCGCCCTGCAGCACGTTCACCGGCCAGGTCCAGCTCCAGCCGCGGCCGCAGCCGCTCCAGCAGCGCCGCAGCGTCGTCCCACGCGCCGTCCTCCACGTCCGCCTCCTCGGGCAGCAGGTACAACCTGGCGAGCTGCGGGCCGGCGCCGGGCTCCTGGCGCAGGCAGTTGAAGAGGCCCAGCGCGCCGTTGAGCGGCCCCCGCGCCACCAGCGCCACGCGCTTCTCGGCCGGGTTGGGGTCGCGCAGCGCCGCCTGCAGCCGCTCCACCCACGCAAACGCCGCCTCCGCCTCCGCCCCGCCCAGGCCCGCCCCTCGGCCAGCTCGGGCACGCGCACCACGTGCAGCTGCGCGAGCTCCGCGCTCCAGCCGCCCTTGCGGAACAGCAGCAGCCACGCGCCGCCGCGCAGACGCATGCGCAGCGCCAGCTGCAGCCCCGAGGCGGCGGCGGCCGTGCGCAGCGCCGTCCCAGCGCTCGGGGCGAGTGCACGCGCCAACAAGCAGCCTCCGGCGCCCAGCGACGCCGCGGCGCTGGCCAGCGCTTCGCTCTGGCCCGCTATGTCGCTGAGTACCAACAGCGCCAGGTCGCGCTCCGCCGCCAGCTTGGAAGCGTCGGCCGTGAGGAGCCCCGCCCCCGCCCCCTCCACCGTCCTGCGCGCCCTCCTCGAGGAAGAGCGTGGCCTTGGCCTGCACCAGCGGCAGGTCGGCCAGCGCCGCCAGGAGCAGCGGCGCCAGCGGCGTCAGGCCGCGCGCCACCACTTCGGCCACGCGCACGGGCGGGCTGGTGCGCGTGACGGGCGGGCGGTTCTCCTGCACCAACTGCACGCACACGCGCAACGCCTCCGCCGTCTCCCACTCGCCCTCCTCGCTGGGGGCTGCGGCGTCGGAGCCGTAGGGCACGAACTCGTGGTGCTCCAGCACGGGCTCTGCCAGCGTGCGGCGGCGAGCGATGGGCGTGGCGAACAGGCCGCGGATCTCCACCGGTGCCGGTCGTGATGAGATCCAGCTCAGGCACCATCTGTGCCGCGATCACTGCGCATGTTTGAAGCAATCTGGGCTCCTTACATCTATGGGCTCTAATCACCCCTATTGTTATCATTTCTTTACACCAAACAATGGTGAAATTGTTCACATATGAACTATTCAATTCTTCTAATTAATATTAATAGAGATGCGAAAATCTTCTAGGGACTTCGTGCAGAATACCTAACTTTTTTGAGATCTGTATTTAAATATCATGTTTCTTTAACAGTCAGTTCTCTTCTGAGAGTCTATTTGTGAAGGATTTTGTTAACTTAATTTGAATCAGAGACATGATAATTAGCTACTTATTTCATGTCATTAAATTATTGTAATATCACAATATTAAATTATTGTAATAAAATAATTTTAAGCCCTAATAGACTGTTGAAAATTAGGTACTAATGTTGAATGTTTATGAAGAGGAATATGTTCTTCGTTCTAAATAAAATATACCATGTCCTGTACTTACATTGTCGGTTCGTCCGCATGCGGTCAAGCAACTCCAACTGTCGGCGCGTGTCCACGACCATCTTCTGGATGGACGTGGGTACGTACAGCTGCGTGGAGTCGCGGCCCAGAATTAGCATTTGCAGGAGTGCATCCAGGAAGGACACCCAGTTGTTCCAACGAATCAGTGCGTGCTTCCCTGCATTGGTGCGCTATTCTACATTAATAGTCGAAGCGCTGAAAACTAGTAGTGCTACAACAGCACATACTTTCTAGCGATATTGTTAATGGTTATGTAATATTATTGTATAATACGACCTTTTCTGTTTTTCATTTCTACTGCCAGTTCAAGAAATTTGTAAACAAACCCAGCGCAAAAAAATACATATTCTTAAAAAAATTAAACGTTTAAACGAAAACAGCTTTCTACCACTGAATTCAGTGTATTCACTTTCTACAGAAATGTACCAACGGTGCTTAATGCGTATTATAGCCGTAAATAAAATTATTAGTTCATAAAAACATGAACTAGCGTCGGCCGACACTACCGCCTTCTGTTGCCATTGCGGCGTTGTCAAAGTAATAATGGCCGCTGGTTTCGTATGGCACATGCATTTTGCAAATCAGCTCTCTTGATATCAGTAGTAACAAAATGAAAATGGATAGGAAAAATATAATAATATTGTTATATTTTTTCAAAACTACTAGTTTTTACACGAATTACTCATTCCTGCTCCTTAGCAAGCAAAACGGAATGGTCCATTCGTTTTTCACAATTAACTCAATTAAATGACGAATTTTAGTCTAGATTTAATGCTCTAACAATATTAAACATACTAACTTTTCAAAATTCAAATACCTGCCTCCAAGTACCTTTCAGATTACTTTGTCAAGAGAGGGACTCAAATACGGAAAACTTGTGAAGACGGAACAGGCTCAAGCCTAAACCATGAAGTGCAGAAGAAGAGGAAACTGGCTGATCGGTTTAGCCGCTAGCTTGCCACACAGACTGACAGAGGGTTTGCCGTCAATAGATTTTTTGGTATTGGTAGGACTCACAAATGTGGCCACAATTTCTGTATACATCATGTTTTAGATATTTTTTTCTTTATTTAGGAACTGAATTTATCAGCGTTTTTGTTTCCGAGGCCCGTCAATAAGAGTTTTTTTGCCAAACATTTGCTGTGTATTCGTGCAGAATTACATAACTTTCTCTATACCGCTTGAGCAGCACCGAGAAAGTAAAAAATATTAAGAATATAATGATAAATGTGCATAGATGATCCTGCCATTGCTTTGCAAATGGAAATTGTTGAGAGGAAATGCCAGAAGTAAATTCTATTGATTTGAAAAAACAAATAAATATGTACTTTCAATCTTCATTATTTTCTCAGTACAGAGAAAACGCTGTCAATGTAATTTACCATGAAATCTCTACGTGACAACAAACATAAATTACACAAATTAATGATTCGTTTAATAAACAGTATTATTAATCCACAAGGCTTCATCTTTAATTCTGAGAAATGAACAGGAACTGATGTGAAAAGTAATCATTAGCTAAACTGCACTCTACCAGCCAAAGTGATTACAAAATATTAAAGGTAAAAGTAAGTAGTGTAATATGATGAGTCATAAGAAGTAGTAGTGAAATGGACCCACTTTCTGGTGCCGGAATGGGTGGTCCCTAAGGTAATGTTGTTGTCTGTACTTTTATATTTATTTTATCACGATTTTCTGAAGAGCAAATATATATTTCACAGATTGACGTGCAGAATTGAACATTCATTTGGCAATAATGACGATTCTATTACATCATGATTTTACGAAGAGCAAATATATATTTCACAGATTGACGTGCAGAATTTAACATATCTTTAACGTTTTATCTCCCTGCTGCTGGCCATTGGCCCAACACTCACAATGTGTGACAGTGAGAGTTGTTTTTCGTGACTATGAATTGTAACTGGGGAAGAATACAAGCCACCGGACTATTTTCATTTCAATGTAACTTGTAGTAAGTAATTACTATAAAAGGGTATTAATTACATCCCAAACCTGAGTACTAATTACATCCCAAATGAGATCGGAGTTACCTCGTAGAATGTTTCAGTGTACTGTATTGGAACAAACAAATCACTCGTTTTTCAGGTTTGCAAAGGCAGTTTCAGGAAAGAGATTTATCTTTGAACTTCGTGCCAATACAGAGCCTAAGTAGAAATATTGCGCCTTGCGAATTGGAATCTGATTTACTCGAATTCGTAATTTATCTGAAAATTGTCAATCTTCACATTGACTCTACACGCACGTGATTGGTACGTTATAACTTACGCATTCTCTCCAGATTTGAGGTACAAAATTGTACGTAGGTGCATGCAAACCTTTGCATTCCTACTTAGCTGTGATTGGGCCATCTGCCGTTGCACTCACCGTCCGGACTTGCCGAGTGAATGGCGCGAAACAGCCCCTGGTAGTTGTAGCCGCGCAGCCGCAGGCACTTGTACACGTGCTTGGCGCACAGGTCGAAATCGGGCACCTCGTCGCCGACGGCGGGGGCGGCCGCGGGCGGCACGTCGCCGTCGTCCTCGTCCTCCTCCTCCTCGTCGTCGTCGGCGGCGGCGGCGCGGGCGGCGGCGGCCGCCTCGGCGTCGGCGGGGGCGGGGCGTTCCCCGCGCGGAGCCACGGTCGGGCAGAGCATCTCCGCCGCCGCGTCCGCCACAATGCGGATGCGGCCGCTAGCCACCACGGTGCCGTTGTCCGACACCTCCCAGTCGCCGCTGCCGCGGTGCACCGTCACCATCAGCTCCTGCGACTCGCCTAGTGCAGTCGGACACCCACGCACGTTAGCCAACTTCGTTCTCTTCTGCCCTCACTACCACTCCTTCTCTAGCTCTCTCCAACTCATTTGCTATCGCTTTCTCTCTTTCATATCTCCCTCTCTTCTCTATTTTACACAGAACACAAAAGGAAAAATCTGATCTCGTACATCTATATTTAATTGGCTTACAACTATTTCCACTTGATTATCATAGGTAATACCATGAGTGCTTTGGAAATTATTACCAATAAATCCCCGACTTGCGAAGCGAAATGGAGATTTATCTGGGAATTTCCAAGCACGAGTGGTATTTAATAGAACCTATTCCTGGAATGAAATTACGACTAACAGAGTTCCAAATTTGCCAAATATTCAAAATAAACGAAAGCATGTTAAAATCAAAGAAGTTATGTTACAGTATAAGTGCGGTTTATAGCACGTCAGCACAGCAATGAACAACAGTAGCACCTAAACCATACGTACGATTTCATCCAAAATGAATATTCCCGGTCCATCTGGTTCCACTCGAGGCGTCTCGATTTTGAAAAACATTCTTCAAAATTTAGGGGTATTTTACATGAAGCCCCCGGTCATTTTCAAAATTTTTTCAAAAACGGATCCAACTTTGGTCTTTAAATTTCTTATAAGAATAGAGTAAAATACACTTATTAAGGATGACATAGATCTGATTTTAATGGATAACTCTGAATTTACAAAAATTGCAAAATTATGAATTTTGTTTGGCTACAAAATTGAAGATAGAGACTTTTCATATAAATAAAATTTGTTCCCTTAAGTCAGTTCTTTTATTAACACTAGAAGGACCGAGTGTGTCAAAATGACACATTTGTGACACGTACTACAATGTAGTGCTTGAGTTTTAAAAGTTAGAAAACTGGTTCTTTGTAAGTGCTTTCTTTAGTGCGTGAACTTAATCAGTTGTAAAGCTCAATCTGTGATTTTCATAGAATTGGAAAAAATTTTATATATACCTAGAAGGACCACCATGTGTCATATTGACACAGTAAACACTTCCAAGTCTTGATATTTCATTTTTGTATCATTCTTCCGTTTCCCATTGGAAGAAGTATATCTCTGGTTTTCAGATTGATAAGACTATTGTTGTCTTCTTGAAATTCGATGCATGGTGATGATAACAATCCGTTAGAAATCGCAAGATACATCCTGTTCTTTTTGAATCCACAGTATATGTTACAGAGAACTTTCTGTGTGCAGAATGTAATTGCAAGCTGTGAGTGTGTGTGAAACTTTGCGTAACTAGTACAGAAAAAGGACTGAAGGTATAATAAATACTTCTTGAACTTTAAAATGTTACTAAAGAAAACAGTGAAGGTGGCAGTGATAGCAATGGAGACATTTCTGAGGAAGCACATGACACGGGTGATGAAATCAAGAATTCTCGTTTAGATTCTAATGAAGAAGTAGAAAAAGAACTAGAAGAAATGTCCAATATTATCCAAGTAGTAGGAAAAGCAGCAGTCTGAACTTAGTGAGTGAGGGGAGGGGATCTTGAACTGAGATAACTTTTTTCTTCTGTCACTGGCAGAAAAGCTGAACATGAATAAAAATAAGCTTTATAGGTATAAAGAGAAGGAATCAGCAAGATCTGACACTTGAAGCAAAACACACAAAAAATCAAGGCAGTTTTGTCATAGTGAATTTTACAACTTTGGACAAACAAAATTTTGGTCATACTCGGACAAAGTCGGTCAGATTATTATCGCAAAAGTATTCGAATCCTGAGCACCTTACATGACAGCATCAGCACACAGAACTCTGGGAAAAAGAAGACGAAGACGTTTTTTTTATAAAAGCATAGGCATACATCAGATGGTTCATATATATACAGTGCGCGCAAGGAGATGCTGATGTTCACATTTTATTCAAGACCCTAGATATCCCAACAGCAAATGCATAGATATTGTTCAAGAAAGATGCAAGAAAAGCATCTACTTATAGATTGCAATTTATTCGCATGACAGTAGATGAAATATCGTCTGAAAATGTTAAATCTTACTCTTCACTGTTGATAAAAAGCACTGTTACACCTAATCATATAAAAAGGAAGCACTGCCAGAGACAAAGCAATTATAACAACTTTACTTCCCCTGAATGTTGTACGAGTTCAAAGTTTGTTTACGGAAAATGCTGTGAAGAAAAATTTAAAAAACCTACGTTGTGTTTAATTTTTTCTTCCTCCATTAATATGAACATTAAATTTTCATAAACAAACAGATATTCATTAACGTTTTCATTCATTGCTCAGTATCGTCTCTATTATTTCATGTTCTGTAAAAGATTCCACAATTTTGTATTTTGTAACTTCAAATTTTTTGAAATATAATGTATTGAAATGTTCCAGATATATGTGCATTTATTCATTTATCCACTTTACATTCCACTGCATGAGAAAAATATATATTATTAGCTTTTCATGTGCTAAGGAGATCATGTGTCAAAATGACACACAACGGTCCTTCTAGGTAGAACGAAATTCCGACCCTTCTAGTGTTAAAGTCATGACTTTTTTAACTTTAGTAGATTTCTGACAATATTGCACAAAATATTTGCAATTTTAAAAAATTACAAAAACAAAATTTTCTAAATACGGCACCAAAGTATTTCTTTAAACGTTTGGTAGATATAATGGCTAAATGTACTCTTCGAGATGACATAAACTCCAAATTGCTCTATTCGTTTGTTTTTGCGAAAGGTACAAACCTTTAATTTTTGGACTTGTCTATTACATCAGTAATATTTACATTAGTGGCGATTTGTTCACATTATATATTTACGAGTACATGTGCTTTAAATAACGTCAAGTAAAGTCTCTCGAGAACTCAACTGTTTTGTGTAAAAGCTAGCACAAAATTCTACATTTTCAGAAACGCTCAAACGCTATGTTCTCACAAATGTCTGCAAACGACTGCAAATGGTTCTTCAATCTTTTCGAACGGATAGTGCTAATTGCACTCTTTAATATGACGTAAAGTTCAATTTGGGGTATATTTTGTTTTTTGAAAAATTACACAAATGTAATTTTTTTAAAACATCTCTCATATCTTTAATAAGCATATTATCAGCAATTTGTAAACACTATTGTATTTGTAAGTTAAAGTGCTTCAAATGATTTCTAATGAAGTGTTTCGAAAAATCAAAAATTTATGTGAAAAAGAGCTCCAAATTTCGCATTTACACTAGCGCTGAAAAGCCATTCACTTAAAATCGGCTGCAATTTTTTCAAAGAAAATTGCCATTTAGAACGAGGTTTTACTGTTCAGTTAATATTTTTAAAATAATAATTCCGTTCTACTATTAGAACACCAAAAAATTAAGAAAATGTCAAAAAATGTACTTTGGGCGGCGATAGATGGCAGCTGGCAAGAAAATATGGAAGTCAAAATGGCTAGCCGAGACCTAAGGAAATATAATACTAATACGGGAAAGACTGTGCCATTCTATATCACCACTAGTTTCGTTATCACGTCCCGGAAATGAATTTTTTTCTGCCAAAAATTCTCGGCTTTCGGGCAGCATTACATAACTTTCCCTACACTACGTATTACTCCGTATATGCGTATGTACATGGGAAAGTAAAAATGCGCAATGCTATAAAGACGGGAGAATTTTCAGGTTGAAAATGCGAATTAGAACTGAGAAATACCTACATTTATTTTGAGACAACAGCCACTCGAGTATTTGCAATCCCGACATTTATAGTCTCGCTAATATACTAACGAAAATACTTCTGTAACAAATTACAAATTAAAGTTTAATTAAACTCTGCGTAGATGTTTTCTAGAGTAAAAATATAATTTTTTACTTACCTTCCACTCGTGGGAGCTTCGTTGCGCGCAGAAAACGGACGTTCTCGAATACTACAGGGGCTTCGGTGTAGAAACGCCCTTCCAAGGCAGCAGCAGTCTGCCACACCAGTTTCTGCACAACGAATTTTGGGAAATTTTCATATAGCAAGGAATCAGAGAACTTCACTAACATTCTAGGTGTCATGATTGATTGATTAATTCATGATTCCGGGTGCATCAACTACTTAGGTCATTAGTCCCGTAAGTGTAATGCGTGTTTTTACTCGGGAGGTGGCATTGATCTTTTCCCCACTTTTAGTGTAGTGCATGTTAGTGTGTATGTGTAAGAGGAGAGGATAGGACTAGGAAGAGGAAGGGAAGATTGCGCGCGGTCAGTGGCCCGTTTGTTAGGGTACTGCTCCAGCATTCGCCTGGTGTTGATCGGAGAAACCACGAAAACTACCGATCAGAGCAGCCGGCCGCTAGAATTCTTCTCCAGACAGCGACTGAACTCGACCTAGCTGACAAGCTAGTGTCGAAAATCCTGTTGCCGTCGGGACTCGAACCTAGGACCTCCCGGTCAGAGCGACTGCAGTGACATCAGGTTGATGCACTGAACCATCTCTCCCGGTGTAGGTATCATAACTCCACACAAGCTTAGGTCGATCCTCAGAAACAATTTTGAAGAATACACGAACATGACCACTGGGATTCCTAAGAAATCTAAACTCGGCTAACATGACCACCACCACTCTACCTAAAATTAGAGAGTGAAAACAGCACCGGTTAGTGTGATTGGAGCCTAGACAGGAGAGAAAATAAATAAGTTAATAAGCAAAAGATGAATACTATAATCTGTACTTATATTAAGTTAGTAAACTGTTAAGTAAATTAAGTCATAAGTCACATTCAACTGGTAAGTAATAAGTAAATAAGTAAATCAATTTAAGAAAAAAATTGGAACTGTCAAATAATTAAATAATTACAAAATGGGGCAAAGGGGAGAGGGTATCCGGAAAGTAAGTGTAGATGTGATGGTGCGGACGATCTTCTATGGCACTGTTTGATTTAAGGTAGGGAGGAGGCCAAAGACTGGAATGAGAACGCGTAACACCCGCATCACGAAAGAAATAGATAAGAAAAAGTCTGGTAGATTAGCATATACTTGGCTTCTGACGGCAGATTTTTCGCCTTTCAGTGTTCTTTTCCTCAGCCGTACCTTATGGTATCTTTTCCGCGGCTTTGATGCGATGGAGAGACCATTTGGGGTTGAATATCAGAATTCGAAATGTTAGAAGTGATAGAATGTAGGTATTGTAATGGCTTAAATGCATTCGACCTACATTGTATCAAGCTATGTAATTTATTTATGGAATAATTAGCTATTAAATAAAAAATAATTAACCAAAAATAGGAAAAGATCTTGTCATACATTTTAAGAATTCTTGAAATAAATATACCATATTCTTTGTTCATTACGTTATTTTTATAAAATAATCTCAACTGATTGACAACCAGTGTTTTCAGAGAAAAATTTAGAAATTTATCTTGTTATAAATTTTAAAAATCTTCGACTTAAATATACAATGTTCTTTGTCCAATGAATGTATGTTCTTTTGTCCTAAATATCCTTCCCATTCCCAAATATGAGGGCAATGCAATGCAATGAGGCATTCCAAAGCATGGTTCATAATTTGAAACGTGATTTTTTTCCTAGGGATTTTTTCCAGTGGATAACCAGTTACCCTTTACGTCCCGATGGAATGCATATTCCACACCAACACATGTGCGGAATCCTCTCGTCTGGGGTGAGTAGAACGCGAGGCCCTCCGCGACAACACATACATGAGAAACAAGGAACAAACAACCATGCTCAAGGCGAAACTAAAAACCCGCGACCCTTCGGGCCGAAACGCTGAGGTGGTACACGCACTTGGCCACCTGGGCCATCCAGGTCGGCGAAAAAATTAAATTAAATAAACATATTTTTCTACACATAAATCTTTTTTCATGTTTCAAAGAGACATTGTTGTCTTAACAGGATTCAATTTTTTCTACAAATAGTTTGCATTGAATTTTAGTAATAAGCGTTTATTTCCTTGTGAATTGTATACTGCCTATTTATTGCATATTTTAAAGCGTGTATATTATATGGCATATTTTAGGCGTGCATAGATATCCAGGGTCTAGTAATGAGTCTTGCACGTTATGAATGTAAATATAAAAACATCGTTTCATGTATCCAATCTAAAAATAGCATTTTTGATCCAATCTAAAAATGCGTTTTGTACTCAGAACCACGAAAAATTAATGCTACAAAATGAAAGTCACACGTTACTGAAATAACGATATCACTCATTACCAAGATGCTGTGTTTGGCTCTTTTCTACTATGCCGTTGGACATGATATAATATGAAACAAAACACTTGAACCTTTGGTAAGTCATACAGTATTTTAATACGTATGTTTGATTTATTTATTTATTTATCGTATTGGTTTTATTTGCGGGGAGACTGCAGTTGTTGCGCAACCGAATTTCGACCCACACTTCCTTAGAAGCCTACCTCCGCGGGTCAGGGGACCTTTATCTGAGCAGGCGCGCCACATGGGCGGTCCCCTAAATGCGCCTGGCATTTGACTCTCATTTTCTCCACCATGTCGGTCTGAGTGTTAGTATCCGAACTGTTTGGCCGGGAGAAAGTGAGATCTCGTTAGGGCGAGATGTCAGAGCGATTTAATTTTGCCAGGCACACCGCCAGAGTTCTCTTCCATGCCACAAGTGTGACATGGCTGTTGTGGATTTTCCGCCCTTCGGAAAATCGCGCACCTTGGCGGGGATCTAACCTGCGCACAGGGGATTCAGAGGCCAGTAAGCTAGCCCCTCACCCCCCGAAGTAGGCGTATGTTTCATAAAAACGATGAATTAGCGTGCGATTTGTCTTAGAGGACGAGCACTCAATTGCGACCTGCCTGCGGAGGAGACCGTGGCACTCACCAAGTACCCAGTGGCGGGGATGAGCGGCCGGCCGTCGATCACGTGACCGTCCATGATCTCATGCTCATCTCCCTGTGGATTGAATGTGACGAGGCGTTCCGCTGTGTCCGACTTCTCGCGTAGGCGAAAAGTGGTGACAAACCAGTCATCCTCGTGGGACCAACGCACCAACGGGGAGATCATGGGCGTGCCTCGGGGCACGGGCCACTGCGGAGACGGGTACAGCGCAGCAGGACGCGGCTGCAGCCCCGCGTTATACAGTCTACAATAGAAAATAAACGCAAGACAGAGACAGTGGGAACAAGCAGTTTCCTGAGAAGAACACGGAAACAGACGCAGACGACCTCCACATATTTCAACGTACATGAGTAGGTGAGATCAGCAATGAAAGTTTTAAAAAATCATTAAGAACAGTCTTGTGAAAATGAAATATGATCAACAAAAAACCTGAAATCGTTCCTACTACACTCTCGACAATGTTTCTAAATCTAAATGTTTGTTGAACTAGATAAATTTCACGCATTGCGTGATTTTATTACGCATTTATTTTTTACATATTTGAGAATTGATATCCTCACCTTCCGATGGTGCTGAGAAGGAAGTTGAGGGAGTCAGCGCCCCGTCGAGCCAGCGGCACGTTGAGCACTTCGGACGGCAGCGCGCGCTTGAGGATGGCCTGCAGCAGGCCGTGCGGCGCGATCTCGATGGCGACGGCGTCCTCCGGCACGCGGGCGAGCAGGGGCTCGAACAGCACCGGCCGGAGGAGGTTGTTGGTCTGGTACTCGGCCGAGCACAGCTGCGCCTCGGGCAGCCCCCACGCGGCCTCGCCCACCGACGAGCTGAGCCAGCGCGCGCTGCGCGGACGCGGCTCCGGGATCACCTGCCGCCGAACGCCAACATGCACTTTAAAGCAAATAATTTCTTAATCTAATATATACATTTCAGTTGCCGTTTGGCTTAATTTAAATTCTGTCCTACTATATAATGGCTATATGACTACTTTCTGTACTACTGCCACTATTTACAATTTGTACATTGTTACAATTATTATTTACAATATGTGTACTGCCGGATGTTATTTACATACTGCCAATATTTTCTTATTTTCACTTCACTGGCTCTGGGGGCACACTTTCAAGGCGGGGGCTCCAGGTTGTCGTCTGGTGTTGCTGCAGAGCTTTTCTGTTGTTCCGCAGCTAGCTTCTTCAGGTGGGGGGCAGGGGGGCATCTTTGCGGACTGTTTCCCGCGCTATCTCTTTGTACTCAAGCGGGGCGTTGTCGGCCTAGTTCTCTGTGCACGTACTCATGCAGGTACCTACTTCCTTGAGGGAGCGCAGGAGCAGCTCGCCGGCGGGCGCGATGTAGCGGCTATGGTAGGCGATGCCGCCGCACGCCACCTCCCTGGCGAACACGCCGCGCGCCTTGAGGCTCTCCACGAAGGCGCGCAGCGACGCGGCGGGGCCCGAGACGGTGGCGGAGTCGGGCCCGTTGTGGCACGCCACGTCCACGTCGGGCGGGCACAGCGGCGCCACCTCCGCCGCGCTCAGCCCCACGGCCGCCATGGCGCCCGGCACGAGCTGGGCCTCGAGCGACGCGCGGCCGCGCGCGTACGCCGCCAGCACCGTCTGCTCGGCGGTGAGGCAGCCGTCGGCGTAGGCGCAGCCCAGCTCGCCCACCGAGTGGCCGATGATGACGTCGGGCTCGATGCCCACCGCGCGCAGCACGTCCACCAGCCCCACCTGCACCGTGGCGATGCCCACGAAGCAGTGCAGGATGTTGTGGAGCACGGCGGGGTCGTTGGACGTGAGCACGGTGACGATGTCGACGCCGCGCGGCGCCAGCACGGCGTGGCAGCGCTGCACGGCGGCGGCGAAGAGCGGCAGGCGCATGAGCGCGGCGCCCATGGCGGGCCACTGGCTGCCCATGCCAGCGAACACGAACCACACGGGCCGCCGCGCGCCCGACCAGTGCTGCACGTCGCGAGCGATGGATGGTGCCGAAGCGTCTCCTGCCCCTGCCCCTGCCCCTGCCCTTGCCCCTGTCCCTGTCCCTGTCCCTGTCACTGCCCCTGCCCCTGCCCCTGCCCCTGCCTCTGGCTCTGCCCCTGCCTCTGGCTCTGCCTCTGGCTCTGCCCCTGCCCCTGCCACTGCCTCTGCCACTGCCTCTGCCCCTGCCCGTAACCCTGCCCGTACCCCTGCCCGTGCCCCTGCCCGTGCCCCTGCCCGTGCCCCTGCCTGTGCCCCCGCACCTGCCACCACGAAGCCGCGGTAGACGTGGCCCGGCGTGTTGACTTCGTGCAGGGCGTGCATGAGCTGCACCAGCCCCTGGTGCGGGGGCGTGCGGCGCGCCACCTCGTCCAGCAGCACGTCCACGGCCTCGCGCGTGCGCCCAGACGCCAGCACCAGACGCGGCAGCCCTTGGTCGTGGGCGAGGGGGGGCTTGTGGGCGAAGGAGGGCGAGCGGAGCAGCACGTGGGCGTTGGCGCCGCCGAAGCCGAACGAGTTGACCGCCACCAGCCCTCCCTGCCACGGCGTCGCCTCCGTCACCACCTGCGCAAGCGTGTCGTTCGTTTTTCGCGTCTTATGATGTCTGTCGCTGACACTTCACAAAACGGTATCTGATGACATTTGCTCGCCCTCTGGTTCATTTCGTATGGCACTTCTCTCCGAATATCATTGTACTTTGGTATTAATAGTGTTCAATATCCGTATTACCACGCCTATTGTAGTTTTAATCGCTTAGCTTGATTTAACGTGCACTTTGTCTGAGGGGAATCACACACATTATGTACTTAAAGAAGTATATTAGGGTTTATGCTGCGATGAAATGTACTTGCACCACATTAATATCGCTTTGCGAAGGCATCGTTAAGCTGTTTTAAAGGTCCCATTGACAATGCATAAATGTTTACGGGGGAACTTTGTCATGTGGGCAATATTGATCCAGACAATTCAACTCTTCGGACACGCAAGTTGTAGAAATGTCTATTGGCGGCATAAGAAGAGAGCGCGAAGAGGACACAATCCTGTTAGCGAAATTTAACAAGAGCATTGTAGGATAGGAAAGTTTCGTGACACAGCCTCTGTGTCACGAAATTTGAATTTGAAACTTCTATGTAGTAAATAACTTTTACTTATTTTGTGATTCCTTGGTACCAAAAAATTTGTTTACGGCAAAACGTCTGTCGCTCAGTTTGTAAACAACGGTAACGGCTAAACCATAGAATTTTTATCCAAATTAATATTTCTCCATCAATCTCACTGTTGTCGCGGCTCCTTGAATTTTAATGTTTTTATTTTTGGGGGTTCGTCACTTGCGGTGAACACTGACAAACATCGACTATTTGATCTTCGAAATTCATACCGGGAGAGGTATGCAGGGCATCAACTGATGTCACTGCAGTGCCTCTGACCGGGGTGTCCGAGGTTCGAGTCCCCACGGTGGCAGGACATTGGACACTAGCCAAACAGGTATGTCGAGTTCTGTTGTGATTTTTCCGGTCAATACCAGGCGAATGCCCAAGCGATATGCTACCAAACGGGCTGCGGATCGCGCGCGACCTTTCCTTCTCCTTCCTTGTCCTATCCTACCCCTTACACATACAGTTACACTACCACACATGCCGGAAGATCGGTCGGGAGCGTAGAGCTTGTGGCGGTGCAGCTGGGGTGGTGCCCCGCTGGTGGGATACCTGGTTTGGGAAAAACCCCTTAGCCGTCGGCAGGTCGGCTTACGGTTATTTATTACTACCAGTTCCGTTCGTTCTCGGCGGCGAGACACCGGTAATGCGTAATTCCGAAACTTGGTCTGTTATCGGGCCCGACAGAGTTGAATGAATACTGGAGGCGTCACTGCATTTCTCACAATGCGTTTTTACGATTTGCCAGATTTGTACTTTGACCAATGCATAAGCATGATTTGCAGGTTGACCAATCCATACGATTGTTATTTTTCAACCAATTAATAGATTAATTGAACTTGTGTTTCTTGCGATTATAATTAATCAATTACAATTAATTAAAAGTTAGCCGATCACAACGCGCGGGGACTTTAAATCCCATAGTTGCGTCGAGGGACCGAGCCGCGAGCCGGCGGCCTCTACTGTCGAGAATGCCGATATCGGCCGATAGTGGCGAGAGCAGCCAAGAATGGACATACAATGCATTTTAAATATAATGCGTTTTCCCGGGTCTAGCAACAGATAACCAGTCAAGGGCCAACTGCTTTTCATTTACAGAAAAATTCACAAAGTTTGTTTGAGGAGGAAGCACAAGCTTATTTCTAAAGGAAAACTCTAAGGCTTTTAACCTGCCGTTCCTCGCGCTGTTAGAAAAAATCTAACAATTCTGGATTTGTTTTAATAACATTGACATCTTTCAACGGACGGAGATAGTGCTTGAGCAATGACTTCCCGTACGATTCATCTCTGCATCCGTTCATCGTTCGTATCAGTTCTGCGAAGGGAAGCAATAGGAGAAGGTGCTTATTAGCGCGGCGCGTCGTGTTAGATATTTTCTCACGCGCGAGCATCCGCTTTATATTTCGATAAGATTATCACATCCACTCTTCTGTCAGTTATACACTGGTTTTGTGTCTTTAATGCTTGCGTGAAGATCAGAAAAGCTTAGTGTCTCACCTCGATCTTGTTTTTTATACCTTAAATCAAAAGTAACATTCATTGATTTAGTAAAAATATCTTCCGCCATCCCTTCGCTGTAGTTTCTGTTAGTTTTGTTTTCTTTTTAGAGTAATGATATGACGAGGAGCAACGAAGAGAGAAAAGAAGATGCTATTTTTGTCCAAAGAGGCAAACCACGTTCACACAGCATTATTGCAATATTTGCTCCAATCCCTCGGGAAAGGACCCACAAGAAAGACTTTTTGAACGCAATGAATGTAGTTATATGGAATCTTTTTTCAGTTGATAAATATCCCTTTGTGTTTCAATGTTGCTAAAATAATTTGTGTATTGCATTAAATGTGTTCTATGATTTACCTTTCTTAAATAAATTTGCTTTATATAACACTTCACTTCATGACTGTGATTTTGATTCGATTGCTTATTATAAGCAAAACTTACGAGCCTGCATGTCATATGTATGCATTATTTCATCTATACAAGTTATAGAAATTAATAACAAATGTATGGGAATATCAATGTAAAAATTTGATTCATAATAAAACAATAAATGCAACATAAACAGTTGTTAGATAAAATCTAACGCGCGAGTAATCGTGTTACAAAAATACGCGCGAGTAACGGCGGGTTAAATACATTGATTAGAAATATAAAACTCATTGATTAATTTATACATTAGTCTGAAATATAAATTTTACTAGACATGCAGATGGTGAAGATTAAGTAAAGAGAGAAGTAATGTGCGTTTTTGTGATTTCCTCTATGTATCTTCATTATGCTCACCTTAAGTCGTCCTTCCTCAAGCGCTGCAATCCCTCGTCTTGGCCGCTTGTAATGAATAGTGGGAGGGATGACTCCATGCTCCATTGCCAAGATTATTTTGGCGACGGAGGCCAGTCCCGAAACAGGTTCTGTGTGTCCCAGATTGCTCTTGATTGAACCAACTAGAAGGGGTTCTTTGCGACCTGGTTCCACCGAATAGATCTTGTCCACAGCTCCCAACTCTTCAGGGTCGCCAACCTGCAGGGCAGAATTCACAGATTGCTTTCGTGTCCTTTTCTATATTCGCTGGACGGCTTTTCGGTTATTTAGGGATTTTTCATAATGAGTTCATCTAAATAATTGATACTCAATGTACGTAGTTGAAAATAAACGTTATATTATAATCTGATTAATATGTACAATAATACATTGAATCACTCCGAAAACACTCCGTAACAAGACTGAATTAGAAGTATTAGAAATTCCGCCAATTATTCTTAATTTAAGTCCCTGGAAAGGTCTTCAGAAAGAACCGAAACAGCGACATGGTTTAAAAAAGTTCATAAACTTAACCCGGGAGTGCTCGCAATAGATCTGTGAGATCCAAGCCAGAGCAATTTTGTGTTCATGAATTATTGCGATGCATTAGGCGTCTGATATTTCATGTATTCCTTCACTGCACTTTTCTGAGAACGCCTGGCCTTCTATTTTTATTTTTTCGATGGGTCATTTTCCGCAAGCATGCTGAAACTTGATCGCTGCGCTACGCGATATCTGTTAGATGCGTTGCGCGATATCTGTTGTGTACACTGGCGCCAGTGCATTGTGAGCTCCTGGCGTAAACGGTACGTATCATGATTTTATTTTCAGGCGTGTCTAAGACAAGTGTACGATTTATGAACAATTGCATTGAGAGATATGTACAAACCGAATAAAATACGTAATTCAGTTAATAAAGCTTCCCATTCATTCCCATTACGAAAAGCTTCAGCTGTATCTGAGATATACATTGCGGGCACTGGCGTGAGTCTACGTATTGCGGGCACTCCCGGGTTAAAAATCCTCACACATTACACAAGTAAATGAAAAAAATTGCATATGTGCTGAAAAGGATATGTGCACACTGACCCTGGTGCCGGTGGCGTGCGCTTCGACATAGGCCAGGCTGCCCGGGTCCACGCCGGCGTCTCGGCACGTGTCGCGCATCAGCTCCGCTTGCGCCTGCCCCGAGGGGTACGTGATGCCCTGCTCCTTGTAGCCGTCGCAGTTGACCGCCGCGTTCACCACGGTGGCGTACACGCGGCGGGCGTCCTTGGCGCGCTGCAGGAACACTGCGGCGATCGCCTCCGAACGCACGTACCCGTCCCCTGCACGCATACCGGAGCGTTTGCGGCATGGAAATTACGGCATTGCCGCCCAGGTGGGCGTTAAAATCAGAATGATACTCTTATTTTGTAAAAAAATCTCCTTTATACAGGTGGCCCATTTAACTTGACAAATCAAAATAACTCGAAAAAATGCAACGTACAAACAAATGTCAAAGGCCAAAAATTAATATATTCAAGGGGCACACCTGTCAGACGTAAAAATCAAACTTCTCCGCTCACCCCTTGAGGGTTCGGCGGGGGCCCACTTAGAAATCTTAGATGGAAACCCCCATTTTTTATTGCAGATTCGGATTCTACACTAAAAAATACAAAGTTTGGTTTAAAACATTTTTTGATCCAGAAAGACGATCCAAACACGTTCCAGACAAAAAAAATTAATATCTCCAGTGGGAAAATCTGCCTGACCTAAAATCAACTATCCCTCCCCCGCCCCCTAGGGGTAGGAGGAGGAAACTTTGAAATCTTAAATGGAAAACTCCATTTTTTCATTATAAATTTTTATTTAACATGGTTAAATCATCGCGGGCAATTTGAAGCCGTTGGACGTACAAGAATACAAATAATCGGATCGTCTCTCGTTTGAAAAATATGTTTTAGACTAAAATTAAGTGTTTTTTAGTGTAGAATCCGAATCTCAATAAAAGTGGGGGTTCCCATTTAAGAATTTGAAGTTGGCCCCCACCTCACCCTCAAGGGGCGAGAGGGGAAGTTTCATGTTAGGTCTGACAGATGTGCCCCTTGGAGATATTAATTTTTTTTCCTTTGACATGTTTTGTACGTAGGACAGCCACACGGACAGAAATTCGGAAGCCTTGATGAAGACAAAAATGCGTAAAATTCGGAACCCTTGACCTTGAACGGAATGAAATGTGGGGGAAGCGGATGTCCGCGGAGATTATTCTGACAGCCAAAAAACAGTTGATAAAGTGGGGTGGTTTCGGTGGTGTAACAGGGCATCGCACTGTTATACACAAGTCCATTTTCGCGGGTTTATACGCGATTGAATCCGTTTGCTTTTGTAATGGCGAAAAAATCTCTCACACTTAGAGGGGCTCTCACCATCGTCATCCATAGGGCGACATGTGCCCTGCTTTGACAGCACACCCAGGCGCATGAATTGCAGGGTCACGAAAGGGTGCAGCACGAGGTTCGTGCCTCCCACCAGGGCGCACTCCACTTGCCCAGACCGAATGGCATCGTACGCCTCCTTCAGAGCAAACATGGAGGAGCTGCAGGCCGTGTCCATGGCAAAGCTAGGCCCTGCAAAGAGAACATCACAACACTAACCACAATGCCACATTTTCGAGCTCCGTTTAGTAATAACTAGGTCTGTTAGAACTGTGCGTACATTGCTCACACATAGTAAGGGTTACGTACTACTATAAAACCTTACTTTCTGTCCATATTAACACATCTAAGTGTAAAACTCATCACACATCGTAGATCATTAGAAGCGAAAACGAATTCTTTTAACGGTAATATATCAACACAAATTCGGCAATTAAAACTACATTTCATACAGCTTTAACCCATCTCGATCAGGTTTTTGTCCAGTTTCCCTGATCCATTGAGCAAATGCTGAGATGGCCCCTTGTTTTGCTTCTGGACGTAAATGTAGCTTCATTGTGCGCACGTTTTGTTGAGCACTCCTTTTGCTTGTAGTTCATTTACCGTTGAAATTGATTTTCTATAACTCGGGAACAAACATTTTTCAAATATTTTTTTTCTAAAATAGTTATTTTCTAATTTCTTTTTTTTCTGGCCCTCAAGAAAATGTGCGCAGGTAAATCTCTTTCCCCACACGTCATATACAGTTTTTACTGTTTTTTGACAAATAAATAAATTTAAAAAAACAGCTCCCAACAATGAGAAGGAATTCACAGAATTTTAACTGCCGTGTCGAGGCGCGGCGCGGCGTTGTTATTGTATTCGAATCTGATATCTTGTGAAAGACTAGCAAATCTAGCGCGGGAAATTCGAATTTGCAATTTGAAAGGTTCAAAAAATTACTCCAAAATACTAATATTTTTAAAATATTGAACACGACCTTTCTTAGAGAATATATTTTAGAACAAATTTAATTTCAACAAACAAATCTGTACCATCAATATTGTTATTTTGTAATGTTATTCTTTTGTTGTCAATTTTCGAAAACAGCTCAACGGAAATAGGACAAGCACCAAGTCATTTGGCTACATATAAAAAAACTCAAATAAAAGATTGGAGACGAATTTGAGAAAATATTATTTGTTCAAATTCTGTGTTTCATGCAAAAATACGCAAAAACTAATCGTAGTTTCAAAAAATTGAAAATTTCTTTGCTTCAAAATCTACTTTTGATCAAGGTATTTAATTAAGAAAAAAAATATCTCCAATATTGTAGTTTTAGGAAGATGCCGAAAAAAATTTGAACGTTTGCTATTTTAAAAAATTCAGAGATTTTCACAAAAATGCTACTAGCACTACTTTCTTTACCGTTCTTACCTAGACACAAGGGGGAAAAATTAAGAAAAATGTGGAGCCAGTTTTTGAGAAAATTGTGAAACTGTTGAGTCACTTAACTGTCAAGTTAAGTATCTCAAACAATCAAAATATCCTTTCTCTATGACTATTTCAGAATGTATGCACTTCTGCACGTTATCGGATACAGTAATGATGACGATTTCACAAACTGTGCGAACAGACGCGGATCCAGACTTGTCTTCTGGGGGGAGGGAGGGGATCACGACTCAAGTGTAATTTTTTTCGAAAAGGGAGGAGAGTACAGAATGTATTAAGATATATTTGACGTACGTCTTAAGTATATCAGATTGATTTTATTATACTTTAAATATATTAGAACCTCAATATACTAATAGTCATCAATTTTCATATATCAGGTTCAGATTACTATTGTTTTGAAAACGTTACAACGCAATTTCCAATAGAATGCACTTGCTTTTTGCGAATTGTGTAATCACGGAATCAATATTAAGATCAGTATCTCCATGAATGTGCAATAATGCAAAACCAGTAAGCCTATCGTCTTTCATTATAGCCTTGAGCCAAGTTTTTAAACGTCGGAGGGTCAAAAAAGAGCGTTGTGCTGTGGCGACAGTGACTGGTAGAGTAACCGAAATGGTGAGTAAAATAATGATAAAGTGACAGAAATACTTATCAGAGGTATCGATAATCTCAGGTAGTGAATAAGGAATGGCTTCATTTTCTTTTCTTTCTTTTCTTTTTTTTTCTTTTTTTCTTTTTTCTTTCAATGTGACGCTATCACATGATCACCCACAATTGGTATTCATCTACAACTGCAGATTCCGGAGTGGACAGCAGCTGCTGGTACAAATTCTCCACATTCCATACAATCATTAAAAGTTCGCCCGAGTATGATGTTCTGGGCAGAAATAACCTCTCAACTGGAATAGATCCCTCACGTCGGGAGAAAGTAGCTCAAATCAGAAACAATATTATCCATTTCCCCTTTTTTAATTTTTTTTTCTTTTATAGTGCCATTTCGTATATTAATAAATTTGCACATTTGAATCTCCTTCAATGACGATACTTCAATAACAATGATACTTCTAAAACTTCATTATAATTTTGGGGACAACTACATCAAGACATACAAACATAAGAGTTTTAATGAATTGCAAATAACTGATTTGATTTCTTTTGCATTGCCAAGGAGTTTTGTGTAATTAAAACCCAAATAAAGTAACATCATTGCAATACTGTTTATCAATAATGACAGCTGTCAAAAGATAATTTTGACACCAGATTCGGACTCAGCGTCGGCAAAAAGAATAAAATATTTTAGGCGTCAGACTATTCTCGCTCACCAGCCAAACTTAAATCATCTAAGCACTTTTCGACAAGTCTTAACCTCATAACCCCTGTTGATAGTTACGTTAAGCATTACGTTAAATAGATATTGAGTTTGATAGTACTTCCGATTCTAAATTGGACTGTATTATCGAAACCAAATTCTAACGAACATCGGAAAGCAACATTAATGTCAAATACGAGTACCATTATTATTACTAAGTTTAGCTGGTTCTATTCCATATTGAAACGGTTACTTAATTCCCCTTTGAACTTTTTAATAATAATAATAACAATAATAATAATTATTATTATTATTATATTCACATATATCTATTTTTGCCTCAATCTGGGCAGCCAAACTGAAACGATCTCTATCTTTGCAAATTTCACTAATGTAAATATTAATAAGTTAACGCAAAATTGGAACCGTTCAAGAAATTTATTTGGGTCGTGAGAGCGCAAAACCCCTTCTATACAATAAACGGGTGTTTATCATCGATTGTTTGGAATTTGATACGTAATTTACCCCACCCTCACTGCCAATAAAATAAAACAAGAAAATCTTTCTAAAATTACCTATTACCACCACTAAAGCCGGTGCAACCTCATTTATTTATAACAAGAATTACTTAGCGTCGTTGCCGCCTCTCTGGCTAGTACAAAACATTTTACAACATAACAACGAAACACATTTCAAAAACATATATGTTTACCCTTGAAACAGAATAAATATTTACACATAACATTTAAGCTTAATATTTGCAAGACTCATTCATACAAGTGCGCATTCGTTCCCTTATTAATGGCTATGGTATTTTGAATTTTAAAAATTCTTTCCCATTAAGATACATCTCTTGACCTTCTCACAATGTCGAGAAAGATAGAGCAGAGTCTGAAATTATCACTTCCCTTAGCGTCGAATTCTGTAGCTGCATTACACATAACCACCCAGTTTTCCTAGTTCCATATTACAAAAATTTATATTTTAACTGCGACTTCCTGTTGTATCCATCCGAACACCACACTTTATCCGCCATTATAGCTTCTTTCCATCATCCGTACTTTACCAAGTCCACAAGCATTCTCCCCAATCGACTTCCCTAAAATATTAGAAAAATAACTGCCATCTCTCTCTTTCATTTGTTAATTGCACGTTCTTCATAAAATTGCGTTTTCTGTCTAACTTTCCCCTGCATCTGATCATATTCCATACGTAAATTAACTACATATTTACTCTCGTTATTCACATGTTTTATTGCCTTTTCAAAGTCAATTTATTACATTGGGCATATTTACTAACATGGCGATTTCGTTACGTAGGGTTCACTTGTTTTGCGACAAAGTTATGTTTTCCTTTAAGGCTAAATGTACCGACACTAGTTCAATTTGTCGCCACCACGTGGCAGCACCAAGTTTAGTGAATTTTACTTTACCGATTACGTCTGAACAAATGGTCCGATTTTCGATCTGTAAACGGCATTTGACTCCTGTTTATAATAGAATTTACGCTACGAAGCCCTTTTTCCAAAAAAACTAGCAGAAACTCGATTTTTAAAATTTTTCTCGTACTTCCGGGAACAATTTCAAAAATGTGGGCTTATAGCGCGATGGCGACACGCTTCCAGAATCCAACGCCGTGTCAAACATGCAAATCGGATAAATAGGAGCGACGGTAAGTGAAATTTCGAAAAACACCTCACCCCACTCCCCCTTCCCCTTCCACGCCGCCGGGACATTGTTGGCCGGCGGCGCGGTCACGCCGGCACGGGCGAGCCGGGCGGCGGCCGCCGCGGCGCGGCGACGGGCAAGAAGGCTGAACTTTCGGGGGCAGCAAGCCAGACACCCCGTCACTTCGTTGATGCTTCCGTCACTTCGCATCTCAAGATATTTTTCCCCACATATGAAACTAGTGATGCTGTAATAGGGGTAAACGGTCTCGTATCATCTTTAATAGTAGTATAAAACTATTACCTTATTCACATATGCCATCTTCCTTCGAATACCATCATAAGAATGTCTGAGGTATCACTCAAAACACCGATCCCGCTTTGGTGCTGATTTCAAAAAGAAAAAATCGAACTAATTGCGTAAATATCACCCATATTCCATCTCCTCACATCGTATTTTAGATATATTGTACTTCTAAGATCTTCCATTACCATTTCACTACCGGAAAAAACAAGCGGAGATAACGCAAGAGCTCTTTTATCCTACGATTCGATTTATCATTTCAAAACGGCGTTTATCACCTTGATAGAATTCACCTGGTTAATCCTTTTCCCAGTAAAATAGCCGAATCGAATTTTTAAAATGTTTTTATACTTGCGGACATATTTGAAAAGTGGTAAAATAGCGCGCTGGCGAGATGCACCCTGAATCTAACGCCATATCATACACTGAAATCGGATAAATAGACTTCTCTAGTCATGTAAAAAAATGATCTTCAGTAACGTCAAAATTCTGTTTCGCGGTACTGCTTGTCGATCTCATGGCTAAAGTCCGGGTCTAATGTAATTAAATATGTTTTGTCTACTGTTCTCATTTTGTAATTTAGGCGAACTGTTGCAATCCTAACAAAATATTTAAATTTTTCGTTACAAATTTTGTACTGTATTACGTATTTTACATATTTTGCTGATCATTTAATATCTGCTTAACTGTATATTTATTATTTGCTAATTATTAAGGTATTTTCACAAATTACCAAATTTTCTTGAAATTATTTCCGGAAATATATTTAATTAATTTTGAAAAATAGTTTTTATTTAAATGTGTTTATATTTTTGCAATGAGCATATTTTGTCTAATACTAATTCAGAATTGCTGACATTCCTATGTGCTGCACGTAAAGATTTCGAACAGAGTCCTTCAAAGATTCTCTGTTCGTGTCTGCGTTTTCTACGTGCATCTCTTTGTTTTCATTGCTGATAGAAAGAATAAAAAAAACAGTAGACAGAAAAAGTAGTTACTTTTAAATTCGATATAATTAATATTTTATTAATGGAATTTCAAATTGTGAACATTTATTTTACTTTATCTCTCTTCTCAATCTTCATACGAAGAGAAAGTTATTTCGTGCGCAGGAAAACTCTCAAAGCCGAGTCCTGATAATGAAAATGTGGATAAATCGTGTTGTTGTATAGTAAATTACTTCCTGTAACTCGTGGTGTAGCCAGAATCCATGTTTTGTGGGTCCTTAATACCGAAAAATTGATTGACGGAAAAACGTCCGTCAGTGTCTCTGGTGTATGTGAACAACACTAGCGTTTACACTGCGTACAAATTTTTCCAAACTGGAAAAAACAACAACAAAAAACAGCTGTCGATCTACTGTCATTCGAAGCTCTGCAATTTTCAAAACGTGCATTACTTTTTGGAGATACATTACACGACCCCCCCCGGATATTTTAAAAATTTGCTCAAATATGGCTCCAAATTTTTTCTTTATATTTCTCGTAAAAATTGAATAAAATACACATGGCTTAGGTCCGATTTCACTGATAACTGAATTTTCGAAAATTGCAAAAGATTGAATTTTTTCGGCGTTTCCTACAACTACAATATTGACGATAGAGACTTTTCCTTTCTAAGAAATTGTTGTACATAATTAGTTCTTTCATTAAGATCATGAATTTTTTTAAAACAATTTTTGTAGTTATGGCGCAATCTTGTGTGCAATATATGCAACTTTAAAAGATAACAAAGCAAGATTTTTTCAAAATCGGCTCCATTTTTTCCCTTTAAACTATTGGTAGGGATATTGCGAAATGTACTTTAAGAGATGACATAAACGCTATTTTGCTCTATTCTTTTGTTTTTGCGAAAATAATAATAATAATACTTTATTGCACAAAAAAGTACAACGGCGAGTCTCAGTAATTAAATTACTGCTTTTCAGACTAACCACAAGAAAAATACAGATCATAAACATAAAATCAAAAGAGAATAAGAATAAGTTGAAAAATAAGCATAAATGTAAGTACATGAGGATTAGAAATTGAAAAAGTTACATAAGTAAAATATAATTGTAAGTGTACAGCAGATAATATGAGGCAATATAACATAACAGGAAACACTGAAGTAATGCTAAACATATACATCAAGAAGGTTACAGAAATTTAACATAATACATCAAGAAACATTGAAGAAAGATTAAAAATTAAGTTTAATAAATTTACAAAGTTTTTCACAGAATGATTTGTAGGGAAGGGTTTTAAGCTCATGAGGGATTAAATTGTAGAAGTGTGGACCAAGATAGCTAAAGATGCCTCGAATTTGGTAGTACGATGAACGGGAATAACAAGTAGGAAATTGGCAAATCGGGTAGTATGTGAAGCAGACTCATTTGATTGTGAAAAAAGTTTAAGCCGATCCCGAAGATAACTGGGAGAATTAGAGGAGAGCACAGAGTGTACCAGTAAACATAGAATAACACAATGAAATAACACAAATGAAACTTTTTGAATAGCCTGTCACGTCGTTTATATTTACATTATCGGCGATTTGTTCACATTATTAGATTGATGAGCACACGTACTTTAAATTATATCATTTAAAGTTTTCGAAAACTAAAAATTTTTTTTGGAAATGAACTCGAAATTTCGCATTTTCAGAAACGCTCAAACGCCAATTTTTTCTGAAAAGGTTCCAAATTTTTTGTTCAAAGTTTTTGTACGTATAGTGCGAAATGCACTGTCTAGGGAAACAAAAAAGTTTTGTTGTATTATTTTGTTGTTTTCTTCAAAATTTACACAAATGTATTTTTTAAATATTTCGCATGCCTTGTATGCACATTTGCAGCGATTTGTAAACATTATTGCATTTGTGAATGGAAGAGCTTAAAATATCTTAAAATAAATTTTAAAAAAACTCTCAAGATTCCTGTGAAAAAGGGCTTCATATTTCACATTGCCACAGACGCTTAAACACCCTTTTCTTAAAACGGTATCAAGTTTATGAATGAAAATTGTCGTAAAGGACAAGGTTTCAGTCTTCTTTAATATTCTAAAAGCAATATTTTGAATCTACCATTAGGAAACCGAATAATTGAGAAAACCTAAAAAATAAGTTGGGTACATTAAATGGCAGGTGGCAAGATGGGGTAAGGCCATAAATCTAGCCCATGCCAACAAAATAGTAAATTTTACTACGACAAAGTCCGAATAGCTGGCTGAGACTATAGGAAATTGAAAACTAATACGGGAAAGTCTGTGCCATTCTGTAGCACCACCAGTTACTTTCTCGTGTTAGTTACTCAAAGTTATGTAATGCTGCGGAAAATCTATTTCGAGATATTAACGGAAGTACTCGTTTTGGGGTCCCCTGGATACCGAAAGGGTGTATGTGTGTTTTGACTTTTTAACGTCCGTTCGTCCGTCCATCTGTCTGTGTCTGCCTGTCTGGGCGTATGTGAACACCACTAGCGCCTAAACTATGTGTAGAATTTTTGCCCAACTGAATAAACCCCTGTCGATCTGGTCTGAGTCGAAGTTCTGCGATTTTTAAAAACATTCATTAATTTTTGGAGATACTTTTTATTAAGCCCCAGGGACATTTTCAACATTTTCTCAAAAATGTCAACCAGGATAGGTGGCTCAGTGCATCAACTGATGTCACTGCAATGCCTCTGACCGAGAGGTGCTAGGTTCGAGTCCCGACGGTGGCAGGATTTTTCAACACTAGCTTGTCAGTTAGATGTAGAATTCAACCGATGTCTGGAGGAAAATTCTAGCGACCGGCTGCTCTGATTGGAAGTTTTCCGTAGTTTCTCCGATCAACATCAAACGAATGCCGGAGAAATACCCTAACAAACGGACCTCGCGCGATATTTCCTTCCTCTTCCTTGTCCTATCTTCACACACACACACACACACACACACACACTAACTTGCACAACACTACCATATATGCTGGGAGACCAGTGGGAGGATTGGAACTTGTCCCGGCTGTGGGCCGTGCACTGCTGGTGGGAGATACCTTGTTAAGAAAGAACCCGGCAAGCCGACAGGTAAATCGGTCGGTGATTTAGAGCTTGTCCCGGCTGGGGTGGTGCCCCGCTGGTGGCAGATACCTGGTTGGGAAGCCCCGCTAGTGGACGGAAGGTCAGCGCTGGATCTCGCCATCGGCATAGCGGGCAACATCTCTTCCACCTCACGATGAAATAAACATGCATTGCACTTACGGGACTAATGACCAAAGCAGTTGACGCGCCCAAAATCACTAACAATCAATCAAAAATTACTCCAAATACTTTCCTTAAATTAATTGTAAGAATAAAGTAAAATACACTCAAGGTGGAATAGCTCTTATTTTCATTGCTGACTGATTTTGGGAAAATTGCAAAAGTTCGAATTTTTTTTCGGCGTCTTCCTACAACTACAAAATTGAAGATAGAGATTTTCCCTTAAAATTATATTTGTTCTCCATACTTAGTTCTTTCAATAAGGTCATGCACATTTTTTTTGAAATTTTTAGTAGTTTTCACGCAATATTGAGGGTAATTTGTGCAATTTTTAAAAATTACAAGAACAAGATTTTCTCAAAATCGACTTCAACTTTTTTCCTTAAACTTTTGGAAAGGATAGTACCTAATGTACTCTGAGATGACATAAACGCCATATTGCTCTATTCCTTTGTTTTTTCAAAACTTACAAAAATGTAATTCTTTGACTAGCCTTTCATTTAGTAAATATTTTCTTTAACGGCGATTTGTTCATATTAGGGAACTTTTGCCACCTCGAACGTTAAGTACTATCGATCTTTTGCGCATGCGTAGATGCACCAAAGTGATGCGAAACTTGCACTGCGAATGAGCAGAAGATCGATAGTACGTAACGTTCGAGGGTGCAAAAACTCCCTACTATTACATTTACGAGTACATGTGCTTTACATTATATCTTAAAAGTTCCTCGACAACTCAGATGTTTTCTGTGAAAATGAACTGAAACTTCGGAATTTGCACAAATGTTCAAACGCCATTTTCTCAAATTGCTTCTTCAAACTTTTCGTACGAATGCTATTTGCATTCTTTAAGTTAACATAAAATTAATTTGGCTGTATTTTTTTGATTTTTCAAAAAATAAATAAATGTATTTTTAAGTGTCTCTCACGCCATTAATATTCACATTTCCAGAAATTTTATACATTATTACATTTGTGAGTAGAAGTGCTTTAAATGTCACCAAATGAAGTTGTTCGAAAACTCGAAAGATTCTTGTGAAAATTCCGAAGCTTCCATTTTCGCATTTACAGTAACGCTTAAACGCCATGTTCTTAAGAGCGACTCCAAATTTATCAATGAAAATTCCTATATAGGACGAAGTTTTACTCTTCTTTAATATCCTAAAAGTAATATTTCGTATCTACCATTAAGAAGCTGAAAAATGAGAAAAGTTCAAAAAATGTTTTTGGGCGGCGATAGATGTCAGCAAGATGTCAGAAGATGGGGAAAGATGGTAAAACTGGCACAGACCAAAGATATTAGATTACTATGAGAAAGTATGTGCAATTTGTCCTAAAGTACGAAAACGTTTTAAAAATTCGATTCGGTTATTTTACTGGAAAAAGGACTAACCAGGTGAATTCTATCAAGGTGACAAACGCCGTTTTGAAATGATAAATCGAATCGTAGGATAAAAGAGCTCTTGCGTTATCTCCGCTTGTTTTTTCCGGTAGTGAAATGGTAATGGAAGATCTTAGAAGTACAATATATCTAAAATACGATGTGAGGAGATGGAATATGGGTGATATTTACGCAATTAGTTCGATTTTTTCTTTTTGAAATCAGCACCAAAGCGGGATCGGTGTTTTGAGTGATACCTCAGACATTCTTATGATGGTATTCGAAGGAAGATGGCATATGTGAATAAGGTAATAGTTTTATACTACTATTAAAGATGATACGAGACCGTTTACCCCTATTACAGCATCACTAGTTTCATATGTGGGGAAAAATATCTTGAGATGCGAAGTGACGGAAGCATCAACGAAGTGACGGGGTGTCTGGCTTGCTGCCCCCGAAAGTTCAGCCTTCTTGCCCGTCGCCGCGCCGCGGCGGCCGCCGCCCGGCTCGCCCGTGCCGGCGTGACCGCGCCGCCGGCCAACAATGTCCCGGCGGCGTGGAAGGGGAAGGGGGAGTGGGGTGAGGTGTTTTTCGAAATTTCACTTACCGTCGCTCCTATTTATCCGATTTGCATGTTTGACACGGCGTTGGATTCTGGAAGCGTGTCGCCATCGCGCTATAAGCCCACATTTTTGAAATTGTTCCCGGAAGTACGAGAAAAATTTTAAAAATCGAGTTTCTGCTAGTTTTTTTGGAAAAAGGGCTTCGTAGCGTAAATTCTATTATAAACAGGAGTCAAATGCCGTTTACAGATCGAAAATCGGACCATTTGTTCAGACGTTATCGGTAAAGTAAATTCCTGCTGATGGTGCTGCGATCTATTGAATTTTCCTACAAGTTTTTTTCGGTACATTTAGCCTTAATTCTCTTGGGAAACCTAATGTGCACTTGTTTCTTCTCACTCTAAAATCTCTTATTTATACCGGTCTGATTGGATTTCAACAGTTCGTTGAACTTAATTATTACTTATTACAATTACCTATTCCAGCGTAATAAGTAGATGAATGTCACTACGCTCCCTAACCCGTCAATTGTTTATGCAAATATGTATTTTTCCCTATTAAATATATTGAAATTGTTATTTTTGACAAGTCCATCTGGACCGTCACATTATGAACAACGATTGTGACTTTTAAGCTGAGTCCATATGTTGCAATAAATTTTTCCCACAGTTCTCTCTTTCAATCAGTGACAAATATTCACATTAAGCTGGCAACAATAGTAACGCGCAGTATGATTCCGACTTCAGATATGTTTCTAGTTTAGATATAATTCTTTGTTCCAAAAATATATTTTAAGTGAGCTTGAACACACGTATGTTTTTATACAAATTAAATTCCAATTTCTAAATAAATTCATTAGTTTCAGCTTTACTACATTTTTATAAATTTCTAGAATTGTCTGACAATGTCTCAAAAAATATCTCGGTTAGTCGCAATTCCGAAGGGACACTGGAAAGATTATGTTTCTAAGAGGTTTTTACATGTTAGAGTTTCTCGCAAAAATTGCACACAAAAAATTGTATTAGTTCATCATTTGGGGGGGGGGGTCATGACCCCCGTGACCTCCCCATGAATCCGCGCCTGTGTGCGAAAATATTATTTGCACCCGGCTGTTGGTCAATCACATTCGTCCTAGTTCATTATAAACGACTGAGGGTTCTCGCAGACACCGACAGATGGCAAGAGGTCTGCGCACTCTGCCGTGGCAGGTCACAACAGTCGTATAGTCTAGGCCGTGTATTAGGCCGCACTAGATTCGCAATATGGTAGCTAAAAGGATTTCCTGTCGGAATAGCCAACTTATGAAACAATCATTCCGATCAACTTTCTCGCTTTTATTTCCTTTGTTGTCATTCACTTCTCGCGCGGTTGAAGAGTTCACAGTACAATAATGTTTGTCTTAAAATTAAACAAGATTTTCATCTAAAAACGAATATTAACTCGGTGAACAATGAAACTAAATTAGAGTTATCATTATCAGCAAGGGCAAGCGTGAGTGTTGTTAAAGTGCGCCCAGAGCAAATGAAAAACACATTTAGAAGTTATCTGTGGTCTAGTGCTAAAAGTTACCGGCTGATGTTAATAATGGCTGACCGGCTGATGTTAATAATGATTTTGAGATAGTAGTGTTATCAATTTATTCATGATTTATCTGTCAGTTAAGATTTACGTTGAAAAAAATAAATACCACAATTATTTAAGATTATTAATTTACATATAATTTTTTTCACCTAATTAATTGTTTCTAACAGTCCTGAGCTATTTAAAATATATGCGATGCATCCATTTGATTTATCTGCTTAATTAAATTATCTCTCAAAAGTTAGTGATGCTTTAAAAAATAAGAAATTCATAATTAATATAAGTAGTCTTCAGTAAGTTGCCTGTTCTAACCAATGACAGACTTATACCTGTTTCTTCTCTATTAAAACGGGGTGTGGTACATGTTACAGGGATAGTTATGGTATTAAATAGAACTTTTGATTTTTGAAAAGTTATTTATTGAACCAGGAATATAGTATACTGACAATATAAATAGCACAGTAAATAGTGTATAAAGTTGCACAATGATATTACACTCTTGTATTATCAGTTATTGTGACTACAATTCCACAAACTACTCCCTGATTATACAGTCATTTTGTAGCAAGACCTCCCATTAACTTGCTAAATAATTCAGATCAGGATGATCATATTATACTCTAGTTTCCAGTGTACTCCAGTTTTCCAAATGCTCCACATACTCCAGTTTTACAAATGCATGCCAAATTATTCCCAAAAGGCATCCAAGCAGTAAAAGATTAATATATTTATTACCCCACTTACACACACTCTTGTACTGCTGATGGGGATTGTGAAAAAGCTCAAGGTAAAACAATAGTTATTTTCACCATTAAAATTAGTTTATTATGTCAAAGGAAATTTTGAAATGCATGTGGAATTTGAGGAGAGAAATGTGGTGCCACTTGCCCAAAACCAAGTTACAAGTAATGTTGAAAGTGTTACCACCAAGCGGTTACAAACAGCTACAAAAAACTGAAACAATATTAATGTTCCAGGAAAAATATAAGAAATTGCCATTCGTAAATATAGCCATGTTTCATAAAAAACTACAAAATTTGGTGTGCTGCACTTTGTTTGGGTTCTTAATATAATTCCTTAGGAAGCACTTTCTTTTAAAAATTATTGTTTCACTCTCATTCACAAGGGCATAAATGTCTTCCTCACCACAAGTAAAACCAATGTGTTTTACTACACTCTTCAAGGATGTTTGAGAGTCTTGGAAATTGAATGTATCATCACCCACAATCTTTGAAGAACAGGTTTCTTATAGAAATACCAAGACGTACATAAAATATAATTCATGGTACTTCACATTAAATACTATAAAATACAGCGATTATTGACAATAAAATTCTGTAATAACAAAGTAATTAAAAATTTTTAAATGATTCTGCACCCAAATTACAATGTATTTTATTGGAAATTCCATCTTTCACAAAATTGTCAATGTAGAAGCTGGATGAATCCTTCTAGAGGTCTTTTTAGGTGTGGTTAGAGCTTCTTGCTTTTATGTCTATTGATAATTCTTTCAATAGACTTCACACTCACCTGTACAGAAAGTTGAAAAATTGGATTTATTACTATTAATGCATAACTAATGATAATTAATAATTGTAGATAATGAATACACCAATAACTATTTTAATTGATTTAATGAAAATTATACCCATCAGCTTTATAAGATAATATTTAGGAAAAAATAATAATCTTACCTGTAATAATTTTTCCATTCGTAATGTCAGAGAAGTGTGATTGACAATACTTGTTCCTCTGAGTAACAGTAATCCTTCTTCCATTGTTTTCTTCCACAATTCACAAAATAAATTTACAATTCCCGTTTGAAGAGAACTTTTCATTCACTTTAACCTTGAGGACAAAATACTGACAAAAGACCCAGATCTAGTTGTGCTATCCATTATTTTTCAATGATTAATAAATTGGGTTCAGAAAAATTAATAATAAATATAATAGAATTAATTTTACACAAAAAATACATAATCGAAAAAACTAACCTTTTTTACTAAAACTATCTCGACTAACACCACTATGATAAGTGATGAAAACAATTGAAAAATAATAAATAAATATAAAAACGCGTAGAACTAAATAATCTGACGAAATCACTCAATGCAGATTTATGGAAAATAGCAAATCGCAATATGAGAATCGCTAGCAACAATAGTAAACTAACAGGGCACAATCCACATTAATGACTTGAATATTGGCGGAATCTATGGAAGTAGTCAATTTTTCATTGCAAACTTAAATTTTAAAAAATGTCCCTACCCTAAATGTAATATATATATAGGGTAATTGTGTGAAGGTTGGCAACGGCATGTGCCAACATAAAACGAAACGAAACTGTCCTAAATAGAGTATGAATACATGTTCTCATCCGACAGTGGCATTTTTCAAAAGTTGTCGCGTTAGCTGGTCTTTTTAGCTGGCCACAACCAATGATGTATATAAATACCAATATGGCTGATTGCGCTCACTGATGGCTGACTCCGCGCTTTCCCAATAGGCGGAGGTGAGGCCGTACAGGGAGCCATGTTACACGGCAAAAGCTTCGAATGTCAAATGCAGTCCATTAGAGTTCGGTAGATTTTTACTTTCCCGTATACGTACGTATACACGGAGTGATATACGTAGTATAGGGAAAGTTATGTAAGGCTGCGCGAAAAAATGGCCAATTTTCGCCGGAAAAAAATTATTTGCCGGGCCGTGAAAACGAAGAAGTGGATAAAACCCGTTGCTAAATTAAGAAAAAAATCCCCTTACACGTCGTGTACCCAGAAACCCTGTTTTCTAGGTCCTTGATGCCGAAAACCCAATTGAAAGGAAAACGTCTGTCTGTCAGTCCGTCTGTCTGTCCGTGTGTGAACACTGCTAGCGCCTAAACCATACGTACGATTTCTTCCAAAATGGATATTCCCCGGTCGATCTGATTCTAGTCAAAGCTTTGAGGTTTTGAAAAAGATTCTTCAAAATTTGCGTGTACTTTATATGAAGCCCCCCGGGGATTTTCAAAATTTTCTCAAAAACGGCTCCAAATTTTTTCTTTAAATTTCTTGTATGAATAGAGTAAAATACATTTATTAACATGGCATAGGTCCGATTTTCACGGATAACTCTGAATTTTCGAAACTTTTTAAAGTTTGAATTTTTTTTGGTGTCTTTCTCCAGCTACAAATTGAAGATAGAGATTTTTTCTTCATATAAAATTTACTCTGCATATTGAGTTCTTTCATAAAGGTCATGTAAATGTTTTTTTTTAATTTTAGTAGTCTTCGTGCAATATTGCGTGCAATATGTGCAATTTTAAAAAATTACAAAAACAAAATTTTCTCAAAACCGGCTCCAAATGTTTTCTTTAAACTTATAGTAGGGATAGTGGTAAATGTACTCTATCAGATGACGTAAAAGCCATACTACTCTATAGGTTGGTTTGTTCAAAATTTACAAAAATGTAAATTTTTTTACTCGTCTCTCACGTCGTTAATATTTACATTATCGGCGATTTTTTCACATTATTATATTTACGAGTAAATATACTTTAAATAATGTCAAGTAAAATTTCTCGAAAACACCACCGTTTTCTGTGAAAAGTAACTCTAATTTCGGCTTTATCAGAAATGCTCAAACGCCATTTTCTCATATATGGCTATAAATTTTTTCTTGAAACTTTTGTAACGGATAGCGATAATTACACTCTTTAATATGACGTAAAGTTTATTTTGAATGTTTTTTCGTTTTTTCAAAAATTATAAAAAGTTAGTTTTTTTGAAAGGTCTCTCACATCTTTAATATGCACATTATCCGTAATTTGTAAAGATTATTATATTTGTAAGCGTAAGTGCTTCAAATAACGTCAAATAAAGTATTTTGAAAACTCAAAAATTTTCTGTGAAAATGAGCTTCAAATTTCGCATTTTTAATAGCGGTAAAACGCCATTTTCTCTTAAACGGCACATAATTTTTAAAAGAAAATTGCCATTTATGGCTAGGTTTTTGTGTTCTTTAATATTATAAAATTAATATTTTCGTTCTACCAATAGGAAACCGAAAAATTAAGAAAATGACAAAAAAATGTACTTTTGGCGGTGATAGATGTTAGCTGGCAAGAAGAGTATGTGGCAATTCGGAATAGCTAGCGAAGACCCAAGGAAATAGAAAACGAATACGGGAAAGTCTCCCCTTTTTAATTTCCCCTCCCAAAATTTCTCTCTGGATCCGCCCCTGGATGAACTAACGGAAGGGAAACTACGTTCTGAAACAACTTCAAGGTTAAAACTGGTAATGGCGTTCTAAAACTTCAACAAGCTCTTGTGAACATGGCATTTGAAAAATATTCGAACATGGAAATTACTTCGAAATTTAAGAGAGAAATAGAAGCATTAACTTTTCCACATTTGGATATTAGAATGAGGAGGGCGATGAAACAAAAAAATAACCATATCCTATATCCAGTCACTTTCAACTTTAAAATAGTTTCAAATAGGGTTTTTTATTTCTTCTCTTTGGGATATTCATTGTGAATTCTGTTTAAAGTAGTGCTCTACTGCCACAGTTTGCCTTTTTCTTTCTTTTTTAAACAGTTTATCGATATCCATAAACATAACCCACCTTTTCTAATTAAAAGATAGACTCAACATTCGTGGATTTGACCTTCGCGATGCTTTTGGGGATATTTTTATCTTGCTTTTTAGGTTATTTTTATTGGACAGGAGTGGTACGGAGCGCTGAAAACTTTTGTAATACTTTCCACAAATTTGCACATTTTTTGAATGTGCACATGGTGGAAGGTCAAGCTAGAAGTGAGAAATATTTAACTGACATGTCAACACATATAATAAGATCCGTTCATTTATTTTAGGAATATATTATTTAATTTTAATTTTTGAAAAGTAATGTATGAAGTTGGAACAGTTTTGCAGGTAAGTTGGCAGCAAAAAGAAAAGCTTTTAGTGAGCCTTGCTGCATCTCTTGCGTCAATAATATTTTCTGAGTGACATGCTTTGGGATCACTGTGACTGTTATTTTTTAATTCGTGTGATTTTGGCTTGGATTTGTTTTGTGATATTGTAACCGCTCATCGTCGGTTACATTCAAAACCAACGAGAGAATAGAAGCGAAAAGCCCGACACCATACCACCGACAAGTAGTTTCTCTTGTGGTGAAGAGATGGCGACAGCCAGAAAAATTATTTCGGAACGCACTCAGACGTCAGCCAATCAGAAACTTTTGTGAATAGACGGACGCGGCATGAACTTGTGTCGAAAGAATTCGTTTTTTTTTCTCGTTCGAGTCGCCGAGGTGAGCAGTCGACCATTGGTGCACTGCGCAGACGACGAGGGACACGTGGAAGACGTCATAATTGGAGGATCCGAGCTCGCATTCTGATGCGACCGTCGCCTTTGAGTGAGCAGTGGTGGGGCGTCGCTGAACAAGGAGAGACGGCGCTCGGAAGCATTCCAGTTTCGGCGCGACGGACGGCACACGGAGTGTTGCAAGGGTCCAGCGGCCTTGAGGCGTGAACACCGTTCGGCAGCCGACTACGGCAGCCAGCGCGGAACGTTCTTCGGGAGTTCGCCGGTCGTGAGTCAAACAAAACTGAAAGAACATTCACTAAATTTCAATCTGGAAGACCGCGGAACAGTAGTCTTGCTAGCTAGTCAAGTCATTTCTTTTTTGTATAGTCGTAAATAGAATCAGGTCAGGATATTCCTTGTGGTTAATGTAAAATTGTTCATGTATATAATTATTTGACTGGATTCATATTGATTCAAGGATGTTAAAACCATTTAACAAAAATTATTTGTGTGAAATTCTGAACGGGAGGGAAAGCCGTCCAATTATTTCTTTCACAATATAATTTGAGGGACAGGCCAAAGGCGTTGTTAAACGCAATTTTATACTGAAAGGCTACGTAGAAGCCAAATTTCAACTGTGAACATTAAGTGTAATATTGTTAATGGTTACAAGGTGTTAGAGAACTTGGAGCATTGTGTGTACGTATTTTTTTTCCAGGACAATTACTTGAACTGTATTTTATGTGTTTCATCAGTGATTTTTTTGTCTGAAGTGTATATATGTACTTGTAGGTTGTTACTCGTAAATAGGGATCGAAGTTAAGATCGTATTAGAAAAACTGCAGTTTAGGTAGGGAAATTAGCTACCATAATTTAATATAAAAAACTGGAAACATAGGAGAATTTGTAAATTCAGTTGTACAAGAATTTGACTCGTCAGAATATATGTTAACTGTTATTTCAAACTACTAAATTGTGTTTGCCTGTTAATTAGTAATTAGTTTGACAAAGACGAACCCACCACCGACAGGGAATTTTATCCTTTAATTGAGATATTCCCAAGTTTGCGTGACGGAGCAGCCACACGTCACGAAAATAAGTGAATTAAAGATTTACTTTCGTAATTCGGCGTACTACCAGTCAGCGGGTAGGTACGTGATGGTTACAATATTGCGACCTTCGCCGCGTGCTTGCAATCACGCACACTTTTTCTCGGTACGAAACTGTACACCGACCCGCGCGCGCGTCTGGGCGATCAGCATCCTCTGCATGGCGACGGGGCTTCTCACACCACACAGTGGGTTGCAATGGAGAAGGATGTAGCATTCCCCTACAATGGCTTATGGTCCAGAATTGTACTTGACCACAAAGAACATTGTACAATCTTAAAAGTAGTGATCTCAGGGAAACAATGATGGAGGATGAAAAGGGTTAGAGCAAAATTGTGTAGGCACGATAGAAAAATCAACATACAAAGCAGAATTTGAAATCACAAAGATACGCTGTTTGTAAAAGAACAAAAAATATGCACTGACAAGAATATGTGCATAAACACTTAAGAACAGTGAAATACTGAGATACCCGTTTCAAAATAACATAGACACTTATATAAACTTGGAAAAATTTATATTGGTCCTAAGGATCTTTCCTATGATAATTCTAGCTACAAAATTATTATACCAATATCTACTCTAAATTATTATACCAAAATATCTACTCGTAAGGTATTTAAATCACACTACTGATCTTTTTCTCTTTTCAAATAATAAATGAAACAATTGTATTGCATATTGAATTAGTTTTGGCTCAGTTTCTTCTTTAATTCTTTTAGGGATAATCTTTTCTTGGCTTAGTTCACATAACTTTTTCAACAGTATTTTACCATTAATTTTGTCAGAAAAAAAATCAGCCTTATTATGTATCTTATATTACAACACTGATGTAATTAATCCTTATACTTGAGTTTCAAATAAAACAAAATCTATTTTGAATATTTCAAGGTCGTAGAGAAAGTATCGGCTTCTACTCGCCCCTAATGGCTATTATTCACTCGTAGAAATTACGACACTCGCTCCTATGTCGCTCGTAGACATCAACTAGTGAATAATAACCGCCATGCGCTCGTTGAAAATGTCCTGTTACTAGCGCACCCGTGCCAGAATTCTTACATGTTAAATTCCAATGCAAATTATTTAGTTTAAAATCAAAATAAAGAACAATGAAATTGATGTTTGAAACAAATTTTGAATAAAGAATTATTCAGTATTATAGACGTTATTGGAACAACTCACAACATTTCCTTAAAAAACACATTTAAAGTAATTACACAATCTTTCTTTACAGTTAGCTCTTCGCTATCCTTGATAGTCACAAAAATATTACAAATCCTTTTACTCTCGAGAACGCTACATAAAGTTGTCCATGAGCAAATACAGACTCGGCCAAGCATAACCCTACTCTTTGGAATATTATTTAACTTTATTACCGAACTGACAGATACACCCGTGCAATTAAATCGTCTAGAATATCAAATAATTAGTTTCATTTAACATACAATAGCATGCACGTCACTGAACAGGTGGGGTAGTAGCGAGAAACGTCGGACCAGCAAAATGTAATATAATATCCAAGAAGCTCTCGTCCTATGCATTACGTTGCGAGGAATGTTTCTTTTATGGCATTAGGCTTCAAATTTTCAGATTTGAAGACCCTAGAACGCTTCGTCTAGGAGTTTCTTCAGCTAAATAGATTTTAATAATGCTGTCCATGTTTTGCGGGAGGTTTTTAACATGAATATTTACATTATTTTTTTCAACAAATTCTTCATATTTTCGAAGTCAAATTGCAAATTGTCATATCTCCGTGACGTTCTCTTTCTTTTGAGGCCTCATTTTGCATAATATAGACAATAAAAATGAGATGAAGTAGCAGCATCTGGATTATCATATGGTGTACCAACTACATTTCCACCTATTTTTAATGATTAATAAATCGATCTGTTTAATAATACATTGAATTTGCTTGCATGTAACAGAAATCTTTTACTAACCCGCTCAAAATAGCGTATACAGCACTAAATGTACTACGAGAATAATCCTAGTTTTCTTGCACATGCTTCAACTTGTCCAAGATATAAATTAACTTGTTGAAATTACTGATTACTCTAGGGAAAGTATTATTTCCTAGCTTTTTCAATGTTAGTACTATGACTGAACACGCTGACTTGAAAAACATCATCGAAGCAATGCTGATAAGAAAAGCACTGGCACAGGTAAAACAGAATCTAATTCTAACAAGACATGGTCTTTACTCTTCAATGTACACAATCGTGCATTCTTTGCAAATATTGTTTCTTTCTTCTTTTAGACGAAGAACATCAAAAGACGTAAGAGCTCTCTTTCCTTCACAGTTTGATTTAGTTTCTAAGCTCTCTAATAATGCTCTTCTCGAATTTCTTGCCTTCTGCTTTATCTTTTAGATTCACACGCATAACTCACTGATAATTTCGTGAAGATGGTTCCTTCCTCGCATCTAGGACGTTCCATAATACACTCTCACTCCTTTAGTGACTTTTCACCGTAACATAAGAGCATGCAGCGAATTTCCCTTTTACCAAACTGAAGTGGACCCACCTTGAAAGAAATGATATCGAATAAACAAGGTTAAACAATTATTTTTTTTTAAATTACTTATGTTAGGTACTTAAAATCAACCGCACCAGAAAAACAATATTGTAAAAAAAAACTTATGCTTTCATCAAATTTCATTCTTAATTCATGTTTTTAAAAAAATCCCTTCTTGAATTGGCCTGTCGAATATAAAAACAAGGACATAAATTAGCGGAGTTTGAAATTTGAGGGGTGAGCGATAAAAACCGACAACACGATTTTGAATAAGAACTTTGAATAAGAAGTGCGTTTACTCAGAACACCTCGACCCTGAGCGTTTGCTTGAGCGTTTGTTGAGCGAATGAGCGTTTGCTCAGAACACCTCAAACCTGTGGTTCTCAAAGTCGGAACAAGACGCAGGTAAGATTTTTACGCGCTTGGCGCCCGTTAAACAAATCTAGCGTATGTGCCCAGCTGCAAACTGCAACTCACCGGCACACTCCACGTGTGACCGTGTAGTACCCTCCCCTCTCTTGTAGCGACTCATCGTCGGGTCGTTTCATTACATTTTGCAGCCCAAAGTGTATAAAATATATGCGTTTCACCCCAAAGAGTATATATGGTTGCTACAGCAACAATAGAGTGTATCCATTATTTCCAGATCAGAGTTGCCAAAGCAATTCATTATTGCTAGATCATAGTTCCATGCATTCGTGAGACCGCAGGAGACTTTTACTAAAGATATTTGTAATTACTAAAGTGCTTCACATTATTATTATTATTATGATTATTATTATTATTATTATTATTATTGTTATTTAAATTAAATTAAAGTTATACTAGCGTACCCGTGCGAGAACTCTCGCATGTTAAATCCCACCCTTTCCTATTCATTTGTCTATCCGTTCCATAAAGGAGAGGAACTACTAATGTACTTACAGAATATTAAACAAAATAACAATGCAATTGATGTTTGAAACAAATTTTCAATTAAAGTTTATTCAACATTATAGAGAGATGATCGTGGAACAATTCATTCTTCTTTAAAAACAACATTTGAAGAAATTTTTCAACCTTCCTTGAGAGTTAGCTTTTCGCTTTCCTTGATAGTCAAATAATAGAAAAGGTTTTTACTCTTGAGAAAGCCAAGTAAAGTAGTGCGAAAATACCGGATCGGGCAAGAACAGACCTACTCATTGCAATATTATTTAACTTTCCTTTATTTTTTATGAAGAACCGAGTGGGTTTTGGAGAGTCAGGGTGCCAGCTTGCTGGGGTGAGAAATTGAAAAATTATTTGTTTACTAAAATGTATTGAATTATTTTCTGAGTCTTTACGTACCTCAAGAAAAGCAATTCCGATCCAAAAAATAATCAAACTAAAGTTTTCACCTTTGAGTACTAAATACCATTTGTTAGCATTAGAAACAATTTAGTAGGCATTAGTAAGCCCACTTCGGTACATGGGACTGTTGCTCAAACTATGTTTGCATTTTTAATATCTTAACGAACCGACACCTTGAGTTTAATATCAAACGGTGTTTTATTTACAATATGAGTTTACAGTTGGGCGTTACTGTACATACTTCCAGATATCGCCAACATTTTAAATCGTGCGTTTGGACTGCGATCGTTGGCAGTTGTCGGGTGACTTGCACTATTCTTTCTATAATTTTAAATTTAGTTGTTTTTTAATTGATTCGCATAGTATTGTAGGCTAGCGCGTTTTGATTTTTGTTTTCCATTTATTTCAAGCTATTCTACTTTAGCTACTTTAAAAAGTTTGTTCTTTGTGTTGTGCCATAGCACATGTTTTCCCCCACTACCTCTGCGTATATATATGTATACCCGTGCGAGAACTCTCGCATGTTAGACCCCACACTCATCCCTATCCTTCTATTTTCATTCTAAGACGGAAAGTAGTTATCGAAACGTGTTTATTTGTATCTATACTACTTATTACTATCTATACTACTATACTTTTATTTGTATCTATAAAGGTAACTTGCAATGTACTAACACAATTACATATAAAAATAAAAAACAATGCAATTAATGTGTAAAAGAAATTTTCAGTAAAAATTTATTCAATATCATGGAGAATTTGCTTGGAACAATTCCCAACACTTACTTAAAGACATTTAGAGTAATTATTCAATATTCTTTGTCAATTAGGTTTTAGTTTTTCGTGATAGTCTCAAAAATATTAGCTTTTTACTTTTGAGAAAGCTACGTGTCTGAACCCGTTGACTTGAAAATTTCATCGAATGATAACGAAAAAATTGGTACGGGTAAAACACAAACACAGTCTTCACTCTTCACTGAACACCCACATCCTTCCACAATTAAGTACACAGCACTTATAGACCATGAAAAAACGTTAATTGAATAGTTTCTCTACGCGCATAAGAAACAATCTTCATAGGTATAGGTATCAAGCAACTATAATAGTACTTCTAATTGTTGCTGGAGAGCAAATCTTGAATTAATGATTATACAAATAAACCTCGTCAGACTGCACAAACTACGGTGTTAACAGGATGTGTAAATAAAGATTATCGAATCTAAGCCTTCTAAGCGTGTCGCCACAAAAATTGCTACCAGCAGGAAGGACTGAAATATTGAGGTGGTCTTGATAGTATTGAAGCGTGGAACCGAAAAGTTAATTGAATGGATCGAAGAATGTCTCATCTTGTACACTATGATGTGAAAACGTTTCTTTGAGGCCTTTGGCCACAAAATTGTACTTTTTAAGGCTCTAAAACGCTTCGTTTATGAGTTATTTGCAGATATAGGTTGACATGTGATGCGTGTTGCATTTTACTTGAATATTTCGACGCGTTTTTTTAAAGAAATCATCCATATTTGTAAAGTCAAAATGGAATTCGTCAAGTCTCCGTAAAATTCTCATTCTTTGGAGCCCTCATTTATAAAGATTGGTTGCGTGTGAGAGCCGCAAAGGGGAGGTATACGACTGAAATAATATAGGAGACGATTGTGCTAATACTTCTAATTGTTTGCAATGCTTCTAAATGTTTGTAATTTGTAGTGTTCTGTCACCACGTTGCATAAACCTGGTGGCAGGTATAATACTCATCTATCTAGTATATTTATCTAATAATAGTTATATAAAATGGGGAAAATATTTTTCAAAATCGCACGGCTTCCAGCCAGTGGAAATTGATTGCGAAATACTCGTCTCGAACACAGTGTTTTGCGGGGATCTTAGGTGGAATTTCAGAAACTCACCCGTGACACCCAGCCAATAGGAGATGCGATTGGCAAGCATAGCACGGCTGCAGCCAGTTACTCCAAATCCAGAGAGCTTCTCGTAGAACCATGTCTTCTCACACTCCGAGAAGCACACGCCCACATACACACCCATTTTCTTGCCACGCAGGGATCTTGGGTTCACTCCTGCATGAAAGAATACTCATTTATAGAGAGTATCATGTCCCAAGGATAAATCGTTGTACAATAAGTCCTAAATACGAAATACATAATAAAAACTAAATAGTCATTTAGAAAAATGATCAAGTAAAATTTGTATCATCCATACTATTTCGTAAGTTCGGAAATAAAAAAGGAAATTTTGAGGGCGGGAAGTAAAGCAACACTATTTAAGTATTATGCTAAATTTTGAATTGTAGCTTAGAGAGAAGGTAAGTTTTATTTTAGAAAAGAGGTTAAGTTGTTAAAATTTTGAGTTGTAAAATATTCAGCACGTTTGATTATACCAATTGAAATACATTTTTGTTCGTAATGGTTGAAATTCTTGAACTGAATTATTGTTGCCAAAAGAACTGTGAAGAATATTTACGCTTTTATTGACTTCATAAAAACCAACTAGTGGTGCTACAACAGCGCATACTTTCTCGCCTTATTGGAAACACTACGTAATATTGAAATACTGCATTTTCTGTTCTACTAACACCTCAGCTAGTAGAACACAGATGCAGTTCTACTAACACCTGTTGCCCGCGCAGCGTTGTCTAAACTATATGCATTTGCTTGGTTAATAATACCAATACAGTAATTAAAATATATGCAGTTGACATCAAAATAATTACGAAAATTCTGGCTGCTCACTCGTGAGTTACCAATCCCGATAACGTTACCTATTTACGGTTCAGATAACGTTTCGTTTTGTTTTATTCAACATACAGTATTTTTTTAGGGATCAGATGATATTAAATGGTATAAACCCCTCACCTGGCATTCTGAGGAGTAATTTATAAAAATCTTCTGCAAAATTCATCGCAAACGGAAGTATTAAAATAATGGTTCTCGTCCTACGAGTAATACCACCAACAGCTGCACTAAATAAACCAGCTATGTCTTATGACCTCCATCATCTTGACGTTCGGCAACAACTGGCTTCTCAAATATCGACGCGGCGTTGTTGCGAAATTTTTATTAAGCTTCATTAAGCTTTTATTAATTTTTATTAATCTTTGCTTAAAATGAAATACATCAATACATTGAGGATACAAATTGAATAAAAAGTAAAAAAAGCGACATATTGAAGAGAATTAATATTAGCATTTTCAATAGTAAATTATAATTAACATTAAATTAATAATTTTTCATATTCAATTTTTCTCGTGGCCTAGAGTGAAACAGAAATTAAGCAAAAGATACTCGTTTTTTCAAAAAATTGTACATTACATTTTTAAAAGAGCTTATTTTGTATAATAGACTTTGCCTCACGCAAATATTTCTATCTACAATTTAGTAGTTTTGAAATGTTTTTTCCAATTTCTAAAAAACACCAGCAGTAACCGAAAATGACACGCGCCATATTTCTTACCGTCGCTTATTACATATGTGGAAAAAATTTGGAAAAAAGATTTGGGGCGGTTTCTAAGAGGAACAATTGTAAATTTCAATCGCCAATTACGCAAAAACTACTCGTTTTTTCAAAAAATTATTCTTGGTTTTTAGAGCTGATTTTGTACAACAGACTGTCTCAGGGAAAAATCTCTATCTTTAAATTTCTAGTTTAATTTTTTTAATTGTCAAAAACCGAGCGATACTCCAAAATGAGACTATCACTATATTTTTACCGTCTCTTATTAGATAAGTAAAGAAAATTTAAAGGAAGAATTTGGAGCGGTTTTTGAGAAAAAAATCGTACATTTCATGCGCAAAAACTACTCGTTTCTTCAAAAAATTGCACAAGACCTTTTTTAAACGCCCAATTTCGTAAAACAGACTTTGTCTGAGACAAAAATCTCTATCTTAAAATTTGAAGTTTTGAAATAGTTTTTTTTTTTGCAATTTTTGAAAAATCGGGAATATCAACGAAAATTATATTTGCATCATTCTCTTAAACGTTCTTCGCACTATTCAACAAAAATTAATCAAAAAATTGGGTGCTATTTTTGAAAATGTCCAAAGGACTTCATGTAGTCCCCTAAAATTAAAATACCGGTTTCCAACCCAAGGGGCCGCGACTTCAGCTAGAACGATTGGGTAATATCTATTTTTGAGAAAATCGGTTGAATGGTTTATGTGCTAGCGTTGTACACAGACAGACGGACGGACAGATGTTTTGCCATCGGTATTTTTCGGTATGAAGGACACACAAAATATGGATTCTGGCTACACCACGTGTTAGAGGAATTTTTTTCTATACTTAACAACAGGATTTATTCACTTTCACGTTACCAGATCCTGGTAATAGATTTTGTGTCGCAAATTCGCCGTTTTCCGGCGCTCGATTACAATACTTTCTCTTCTTACCTTAGTAAGTGCGAGAAAGTAAAAACACTGAATGACCGCATAAATATAGTAAATTATAATGACGCAATGGTTCTAATAACTACTTTATGTAATGTTTGCATAACTACTTTTCAAACTTGTGTGCTTAACTCCACATTTTTACTTTCGACGATGGCAAAAGTATGCGTCTTGAGGAGTACAGCGAGTACCATATCCCTTTGTCCTGCGTAAAGTCTTTACTTGCAGTAACATGTCATTGTGTTCAGTGCGGTTTACAAGACGAGTTGAATTGACAAGTTTGAGTTGATGTGATTTATTTAGGCAAAGAACAGTAAATACTCAGTGTGACATATCGGGAAGAGGTATCATTGCACATTTTTTCTTGAGCTCCATAATCTCTTCCCAACAGTTCGAAGATGAATAAAAGCAAATAAAAAAAGAGGAAGGCTAGTAACATTTCAAACAAATAGACATTTCGCTCCAGTTATAGAAAAATTATTTCATTGGTAAACAAAATATAGATTTGATATTTTTGTATTGCTAAAGAAAACATTCACACTCCCAGCTCTACACCTGTGATTGCTAGAAAAGGGAGAGCTCAACAGTATAATACATGCGCTTAGTGACGCTACATTTCATTCATGTTCAACAGCGAAATATCTTGTGTGTACACTTCACGCATATTTATGAATGGACTTCAATGATTACAGCTACGAGTAATGAGCAAAATGCAGCACATCTAAAGCGTAGGGTTTACACGTATTATTCCTTTCACAAAATGCCTGTAGGAATATTGAAGTGATTCTTCACGGTAGGAGTACATTCAATATAATCAATTTGATGTAGGATTGATGTGTAGGATTCTTACCACTGGATACAAATTCACTGATATTTGGGCCAGAAACAGGAATGACCGAACTGATAATTAGAATACATAGAAGTTATATAAGTATCTGGAGGAAATTGCGTTTGTTGAGACAAGGATATTGAACGTTCAATTAACTACGCGTTTTGCAATGGTCATTGTACAAGAAATTTCTCGGCCGTGTTTAGCTCATAAACAGACCTTTGGAAGGAGGAAAAGAGTCTCACCAGCGTCGACGATGGCCTCGTAAGCACGTTCCAGCAGCATGCGACATTGCGGATCCATGGTGTGCGCCTGCTTGAAGTGAACGCTGAAAAAACTCGCGTCAAATTTCTCCTGCCCGTTGATCTTCCCGATGCGCGGCGGAAAATCGTGGTGGTCTGCAACAGAGTAGCGCAACGTTGCAAGAGGCCGTTCCTTCTGCTCTCTGCGCCACCCTCGCCCCGACTGCTCTCAGCGTCTAACGTTCTACCCACCATTATTGATGTCTTGTCTCCATCCCGCTCCCACACTCATACAAGCTCCTACCTCAGCCCACGTCTCCTCTCAACCCTCCAATTCAGTCCTGCCCATTTGTCCGCATCACTTACACCTCTTCGTCCCATTCAGCCACTTCCGAGCCCACTTCACGCATGCGTTCAGACGACCCACTGCACCACCCTCTCCCCTGCCCATGCCTTGGCTTCGACGGTACCTCCACAGTCCTTAGGGTTCATTCCCACTCGGACATCCCCAATGACAATCAAACCATTCGCTTCACTCCTTGCCCACCCGACCTGGTCATGCACTACCCCACCTTACCAGATTCAAAAATCGAATTATCAAACTTATTTTCAGACTTCCCATCTACACCCAACTAAACGCTCTACGAAGTCTTCACATTCCACACATAGCCACCTACATTCATAATTTCGCACAAAATAGCATTCACAAATTTCTTTCAACCCTTTGTACAACTACCTACCCAAATCTCATATTTCAGTAATCACAAACCCACCAAAACACAGGACTAAAAGGCATTCCCGTGACATTCTTCAACTTTCCTCATCACCAAGTTAACTTAGAGGGTACGGAATAACCAGATAAACCAAACTGATAACGGCGTGACTAACAAATAAATAAAGGTATAATGAAGACAAATGACACCGACAGAATTACTATACAAAAAACACAAACTGCGAAAAACTGCCAATCACAAATCTAAAAATTAGCATTACGTAAATAACATCTCTCCCTCCTACTGTCGCCTTTCTCTCCACCTCTATCTCTTCCAATGTTTGCTTTTACCGTTTTCTGCATCTAGAAACTAAACAAAATAGTCCATCGAAACAAAAAGAAAATAACCCGTCTAATGCTCTAGCAGCCTTGCTATGCAAACCCCATCTCTTATGGCGAAGGGAGGCATCAGCCACCGGTAACAAAACCAGAATGCAGAACCCGAATCAACACCACCACCACTGCTTTTGCTGCCGCCCGTGTCTACGCCACGTCAAGGCCTCTTCATTCCCTCCGCCCCCCCTCCACTCCAGCCTCTCAGCAACCCACTGCCTCGGCCACTCCTCTGCCCTGCCATGGGATCGACTCTAATTCCATCTCCACCTTGTTTCACCTGCATCCGCACACAGTGCCCAGAGCCACAGCCCTACCCGATTTTCGCCAAGACCCACCTGTGTCGCCGCATACCGAAGCTCCAGCGCCGGTCGTCGTCCGTGAGGTTTGCGCCTCTTCAGCCCGTCCATGTCACCACTGTCGCCACCCTCAGTCTTCTCAAGCCACACCCCTATCCTATCTCCGCCAAGACCCGGCGGCATCCCAGCGGGAGACGTCGGCCGTGAAAAGGCCTGCGCCTCTTCAACCCGACCGCCTTGTCTCTAACCTCAGCCATCTCAAGTCACGGCCATATCCTATCTTTGCCGAGATCCGCCTGCGTGTCCGCACAGTGCCGAGAGCGCGCTCACTGGCGCACCAGCGGCAGTCGTTGGCCATGAGTAGGTCTGCTCCTCTTCAGCCCGTCCGCCCCGTCCCCGCCCTCAGACTTCTCAAACTGCGGGCGTACCCTATCTTTGCCAAGATCAGCCTGCGTCCCCAGACAGTGCCCAGAGCGCGCTCGCCGGCGCTCCAGTGGCAGTCGTCGGCCGTGATGATGTCTGCGCCTCTTCAGACCGTCCGTCCCGTCTCCACCCTCAGCTTTCTCAAGCCACGGCTCTATCCTATCTTAGCCAAGATCCACCTGTGTCTCTAAAAAGTGTCCAGAGCGCGCTCGTCGTTGGCAGTGAATAGGTCTGCTCCTCTTCAGCGCGTCCGCCCCGTCTCCTCCCTCAGGCTTCTCAACCTCCTCCCTACCCTATCTTCGCGAAAATCTGCTTGTTTCCCCGCACAGTGCCCAAGGCGCGCTCACCGGACTTTCCAGCGGCGGTCGTCGTCCGTGAGCAGGTCTTGGCCGCGCATCAGGGACTCACGCAGCGCCTGCAGGTCGTCGCACTCAGCGAAGCGGCCCGCTATCCCAGAGATCACAACCTGAGTGCAAATGTTAGAGAAACAATATACCAAATAGTAATACAGGAGGTTGAAGTTTAACGTAACCTAACTTTAATTTTGTTCATTTTGGAGTACTTGGTAATTTTACAAGGGAATCATATAGGTAGGATACTACAACGTTGAGAATCAAAGATAGTATGAGCAAGGAAAGATCACAACACTACACCGTACTAGCGGAACCCAGCAGACGTTCTTCTGTCCTTCATCTTCCTTTTCTCCTTGCCTCTCCCTTTCCCTCTCCTTCTCTGTCACCGTCTTGCTATCTCTGTCTCTCTCCGTCTCTCTCTGTTCCTGTCTCAGTCTTTCTGACTGTCTCTCTCTCTGTATCTTGCCTCTCCCTCTTTCCCTGTCTCCGTCTCACTCACCCTCTCCCCCCTTTCTCCGTCTCTCCGTATCCCTTTTCGTCTTTTCCTGCCTCTCCGTGTATCGTTCCCTCTGCCTCTCTCTGTCTCTCTCTGTATCTGTAATCTGTCTCTGTCTTTTTCTCTCTCTTTGTCTCCGTTCGTTTCTCTCTATACGTCTGTTTCTCTCTGCCTCTGCCTATCTGCCTCTGTTTCTGTTTGTCTCAGTCTGTCTCTCTCTGTTTCCCTCTCTCTGTCTCTTATCTCTCTGTCTCTCTTTGTATCTCTCTCTCTCTGTCCCTCTCTGTATCTGTTTTTATCTCTATCTCTTTTTGTCTCTTTGTGTCTTTGTCTCTTTTTGTCACTCTCTCTTACTGACTCTTTCTCTGTTCCTCTAAGTCCCTTTCTTTCTCTCTCTTACGCGCGCCGCGATACTGACCTCGCCTCGCCAAGCGTCACACGGCACACTCAGCAACAATGAAGCCCAGGTGGAGCGCAGTTTGAATGGGAATTGAATTAAAATGAAGTGCTATTTTGTTTTGCAGCGCCACCTAGTGAGTTACAACAAAATTAACACCACATAAACCTTCTGAGTTAAAAAATCACTCATGTAGATCGGACCCACGGTGTCGAGTTTACCGCTCTGATATATACAGGGTGCCCAGAAGCTCCCGTTACAAAAAAATACCCCAAATTCTATGTTGCAACGTCATGAAAAATGGCAGGTCCAGTTTTTTCCGAAAAAAATTTTGTCTTTGAGAAAATTGAGTTAAAAGTCACTTCCGGGCCGCGAAATTCAAACCGGCAGCTACGACACTGCAGACGGCGGCGACTCCTTCTGCGCGGAGCATTTCCTCGTTTCTCCGCGTAAACGGTGAAACTGTCGAGTAATATTCTGTTTAAAATAATAAAAGCATCGCGTGGCTTACACTAGAATACGTTAATAGCATAAAATGTTTGTAGGTTCTGTTTAATAAATATTTTAAATGTACTTATTGAAAATTCAGTTTTGTTCAAAATGATAGCCACGGTACACGGCGGCGTAAACGTAAATGATGAACACATCCAACACATGAAAAATATTGAATCTCCTGGAATGCTCGAATTGTTATTTTTAGCACATATTCATATGAACTAGTGCCTTGGGCTTAAGACTGCCACTGTCTGACATTAATAAACTAGGTAGTGACTAGGTAGTTGTATAGAAGAGTTCATTCCGGCATATATTCAGCTGTAGCCTTCGATGAAACTTGTCAATTAGAATGAAATGATGATTATCCAATGTTGTTTCATTGATAATCACTCAGTTTTTTCCTATAATTTCAGAGGTGATAATATCTGTGAATAAGAAAATCGAAAACAGTAGTCTCACATTATTTTAACTCTGTGCCATGTACTGGCAACGGAAGGCCATAAATTAGGGCGCCATTTTCAAGGGTAGGTCGGGTAGGTCGGCGACGGTTCTCGCCATCCAGCAGAGGAAGCCAATTCACAGCCTATTCTCGCAACAAAAACAAGCGCTACACTTACGGGACCAATGATTTTATCAGTTGACGCGCCCTGATTCACTAATCAATCAGTACACGGACAGTTTCACCAAGATTTTCGACATTTTGTGTTCGAAGTCATTGTACTGGCTTCTGTAATTAACTACTAAGTATTTTGATTCAGTTTTTTATACATGTTCTAATGCAATACTTTTACATCTATTTTGGCACAATGCCTAGTGTTGGTGTTGAAATATTTTGATTATGTATTCACAAGGAAATGGAAATGAAATCTCCATTCAGCATTTCATATGGGCAGTCATAATTCCCAGGTTTTTAAGGTCTAAAATATTGTAGTAGCTCTAAGCTTCTTTTTTAATTATTTACTTCCGTTCAATCCGTTATGTTTCATGGCGTGCTGCAACCTCCATTTGTTACAATGATGACATCACTTCTCTTAACTTGAAAAATTATTGCAGTGCTTTAATTGCAGTTGATTTAGTCATTGATCAGAGAAAAGGAACAAACAAATTCCAAATCTAAACACAACCGTTGTAGCGTAATGCAGGTTGGAGAAACAATACAAACTTACCTCGTCACCTGATACTGTAGGCATACAGCGTCCCAACTTCTCGTCCACCTGTTGCATATGATCTTGCTGTTGCGGTGTCGGATGTTGCTTTGGTTTCGTTGGGATTGGAGCCATGTTTGAAGAAAAGTAATATGAATGACTTACTCAAAAACACGCTTGAGTAGAATTAAATGTACAAGGTCGCTGACAGAGAACCTGTGAAAGAACGAATTTAATAATTAAATGTATTTTTAGATTATTGGCATGAATATTTTCCTTCATTATCCTCGAAACCAAAGTATGCAGAAACAGATGAGTAAATAGGCATTTTAAACATCATATATAATGGATCCAAAGAGAAATGTGAAGTTAAATGTATATGTAAAAAAGGGGAATCCGGATCTGCAAATTAAAACGAATCACTCCTCTTTGTCGCCATGAGCTAGGCAGACTAGTGGGAATAGCATGTACTACGCAACATCTGTGCATGCCCGATCCACTTAGTCTGTAGAACCGTGTAACAAGAACTGATTGCTGGTCAACATTCTGCAAGACAGTCGCTGTATTCTGCACTATATTCAAAGAACTGGACTTTTGGAAAGGCATGTGGACAAACAAATTGCCCTGCGCCCACAGAGACAGGGCAGTGTACTGGTGTACAGAGACAGGACAGTCCTGGCTACGCGTCGGGAAAGAAAAGCGTGCTGCAAACAATGACGGGACGTGTTCTTAAACATTCAACGTTTACGACAGATAATTTTTAATAAATAATATCATTATTGCGTCAAATTATAATATATTAAATACAAAAAATGCATTCAATGGTTATTTGCTGTGAAAACAATTTTCATTACAGGAAATTACTTCTTTTGCACTGACTGAAAGTGATATGCATATTGTCATATTTTGACCTTATTGAATTGACTTTCTCTTTTATTACATCATAACCCATATTAGACCTATTTAAAAATGTTAATTATGTGAATTTTTACACTTTCCCTCAGAGCTTAATTTTTGCTAGTGAGGAAGGATATATCTCCAATACTTTCATTACTTCAAGTGAAACTAGAAGAACACTAGTGCTGCTCCAGAATAGCGCAGTCTTTCCCCTACTTGCTCGTTTTCTAATCTCTTTAGCCTGAGCTAGATTTTCGGATTTGCCCTACTTTTTTTTCAGCGGACTTCTTATGCCGCACAATGTTTTTTTTTTCATTTTTCTCATTTTTTGGACCCCTAATTGTAAAATTGAAATATGACTTTAAAGAGTACTGTTATAGAAAAGTAAAACCTAGTCCAGAGTGCACAGATGCTCAGTACTATTGAAAAATTTAGAGACATTTTTCAGAAAATATTGTTTGAGTGTTTCTGAAAATGCGTAATTTTGATTGCTTTTTCACAGAAAACTATCGAGTTCTCAAAAAACGTCATTGAATATCATTTGAAGCATTTGTACTCACAAATTTGATAATGTACACAAACCTCTGTAATGTAAAAGCCTAGGCTCTAACGACTTGAAATGAATTTAGGAAAATACATTTGTGAAGTTCTGGAACAATTAAAAGAAAAACTCAAAAGGGCATTCACGTCATTTTAGTCAGTACATGTATGTGTACAAATGCCCATTAGTGCGTAGCTTCCGGAATGAGTGACGTAATGCAAAACGCGTTTTCAGGAAAAAAAATTAAATTAACTTAAAACGCAGTAAAAGCATTTTTACTTACCCATATACGTACGTATATATGAAGTAATATAAGTAGTATATGGAAAGTTATGTAACGCTGATCTAAAAAACGGGAAATTTTCGGCAGAAAAAATTTCATTGCTGGGTCCTAATAACAAACTAGTGGTGCTACAGAATGACACAGATTTTACTATATTAGCTTTCTATTTTTTGGGGTATGGACTAGCTATATGGAATTGCCACATATTCTTGCCAGCTACCATCTATCGCCGCCCAAAGTACATTTTTTTGACATTTTCTCAATTTTTCGGTTTCCTAATGGTAGAACGGAAATATTAATTTTATAATAGTAAAGAACACAAAATCCTCGCCCTAAGTGGTAATTTTCTTTGAAAAATTTTGAGCCGTTTTTAAGAAAGGCGTTTAAGCGCTACTAAAAATATGAAATTTGAAGCTCCTTTTCACAGAAACTTTTTGAGTTTTCAAAACACAGTATATCTGACTTAAATAACGTCGTATAAAGTTTCTTGAAAACTCAAGTGTTTTCTGTGAAAAATTAGCTCAAAATTCCGCATTTTTAGAAACACTCAAAAGCCATTTTCTCGAAAATCACTGCAAAAAATGCAAAGACTGCGGCAATGATGTTTGTAAAGCAATCTGAAGTAAATCAGCCAGTTGTGCGAGCAATTCGGTCTGGGACTCGATTCGGCATTGTTCCGATCTAGGGGAATCTCCATGTGAGTATCAACGACGATGGAAACACTTCCTGAATCTAGCACTTGTAACGGTTTTGTTGCAGACCCTATTTTTACTTCCTCGCTACCGCTTACGCAGTAGAAAGAAAGTTTTGCATTGCTGCGCAAAAAAAACGGCGAATTTTCAGCCGAATTACATGGCTCTGGAAACGAAAAAGTTGATAAATCCACTTGCTAAATTTATAAAAAGAAAAGCCTCTAATACGTGGTATAGGTAGAATCTATGTTTCGTGGGTGCTTAATACCCAAAAATCCAATAACGACAAATCGTGTATGTCAATCCGTCCATCTGTGAATAATGCTAGCGGTTGAACTGTTCAGCCGATTTTCTCCAAAATTGATATTCCCCAATCGATCTGACAGATGTCTCGGCCTCTGGAATTCGAAACCGATATGTTAATTTTAGGGGGTATTTTATGTGAAGCCCTTGGATAATTTTTGCTCTCTGTGGCTTTTGATAAAATTTTGTTGTTGAATAGTGCGAAGGACGTTTAAGTGAATGGTGCAGGTCTCATGTTCATTAAAAAAACTGTTTTTTTCGAAATTTGTAAAAATTAATTTTTTTTCGACGTCTTCCTACAACTTCAGTTACGAAGATCAAGAGTTTTCCCCTGGTGATATGTGTTCCTGAAAGATAGATTTTGAAATAAGGTCATGTACATTTTTCGAAAATTTGAATAGTTTTGCGTGAAAATACGGGCGATAAAGAACGTTCTGTTTTAGCTGGTTCAAATTAGAAGACTTTATCCAAACTATTCCATTTATTAGAAATAGCTTTTCAATATTCTGTAGACAACAGGACTGTACGAGCGTGCTGGTGCCAGTTTGATTGTATAAATTTGTGCTTTTCCCACAACGCATTCGCGCAAAGCAATGACAAGCTAAACTTAATTCTCACCTGTGTAAGTATCGGCAGCTGGAACACTGCAAAACAGAAATGCGCCAAGAAGCCGGAAGTAGTACGTTTTTTAACCCTTCCGCTGCTACGGACCTCATGCGTCACCGCCTTGTGCTGACTCATCGCGGCGGCCGGCAACCGCTTTATGCGGTGGATTTTCCGGTTCCTTTTGTTTTCAAGTGCGGCGGATTTTCCGGTTCATTTATTTACGCCAAAACAGTTAAAAACTGTGTGTGAGGAGCTACAGGGAGAAGTGAATTCTGTGCACAGTTTTAATTCTGTGATCTCTATCCTATCCTAAAATAAGGCAATTCAATTCAATTCAATTCAATAAGCCATATTCTAGTCGTATTGTGAATACAGAAAAAGAGCGGTTTTTTCAGGTTTTGTTGACAAAATATTCGCTCCTATACAGTAAAATATATTTTCAAAGATAAATTAGCTGTAAATTTGTGCCCTTAACCCTCATCATGTTTTTCATGAAAGAATAATACTTTTTTCCGCGACAATATGGAGAACGATAATTTGAATAACTATATTTCTCACTGACATTTAAAAGACGTGAGCAAATAATGAAATTACATTAATGTTCAGAAGCAAAACAAGGGGCCATCTCAGCATTTGCTCAAAGGATCAGGGAAACCTGATCGAGATGGAGGCCATCGACCCGGAAGCTGTGGTACAATACTTGTTATAGGTTCTTTAGAATTATACAGTCCAAATGGTATTACACTAACCAACATTGTTAAAATTAATGTTACTTTCCTTTTGATGCTCGGTATAAGTCTCGAATTGTATATAAACAGTTACGCAGATGAAAAGATTTTACTTGGGACTTAAACTTTTCTATCGATTTTTACCGTTTAATGTCATCTGGCAAAGCGTTGCTAGAATAATGTACATGAATTGTATGTGAATTTTTTGTAGTGAGCTGTTGATACTGTCACCTGATGAATATGATTACTACGTCGTGTGTTGTTCTTATAGATATCGGCGTTTGCTGAAAATATATTCCCGCCCTTGAGTAAGTCATTTTGGCCAAAGCTACTGATTCGTAAATCAGGAGAGAAGGTAATGATAAAATTCCTAGATCAATAAATTTGGATTTGCTTATTATTCGTACAATTCCTTTTAGTAATTTGAAAGTCTGGAGCAATAAGATGTGTTTCCCTAGAACATTATGCCATATCTCAGGCGAGAATGAACATTTGCAAAATATACACAACGAGTCAGTTTGAAGACTGACTGAATTTGAAATAATTCTGAACGCGTAGTAAAATGAACTTATTTTTGGTGTTCAATTCATTTAAGTGGACATTCCATTTGAGGTTTGTCTGAATTGATAACCTAAACATTTTGTTACCCCAACATCAGTCAATGGCACACTGTTCATTTTCAATGGAGTACAGAATTGTTTATTTGAAATGGAAAACTGCATTGAAACAGTTTTCTTTTCATTTACTATTAATTTGTTATTAGGGAACCAATTTGCAACATCTGATATTGTACTATTTACGATTTCTTTATTGCAAAGTATATTCGTATCATCCGCAAAGAAAACTGTTATTCCGTTTCGAATCGCCAAGGACATATCGTTCACGTATAATAGGAAGAAAATAGGACGTAAAATCGATCCTTGCGGGACTCCACGTGCATTGGCAAAGAACCGGAAAGGTGTGTACATAAAGTTTCATCATTCCAGTATGGTATTTCTACTCTCTGAAATCGTTGTTTAAGGTACGAACATAGCCAATCTAGAGCAATACCACGAATTCCATATGAAGGTAATTTTGAAAGAAAATTGTCATGATGAATGACGTCAAAACCTTTTGAATCTAGATCTAAAAATATTCCAATAGTTGCTTCGTTTTGATCCAATGATCTTTAAGAAAAGAAAATATAGCTCTTTCTGTAGATTTTAATTTTCGGAATCCATGTTGGCAATCTGAAAACGCGTCATGTTTACTGAGAAAGGTTTCCATTCGCACATAAAAAAGTCTCTCTAATATTTTTGAAAAAACTGACAAAGAGAAATTGGCCGATAATCTTAAATTTCATTTTGTTGCCTTTTCTGAAGAACGGCTTAATCTTAGGCTTTTAAAAGATATCTGGAAAAATTCCGGTGCATAAGGATGCATTAAATATGTGAGTTAACGGGTGAATAATGGAAGGCGCACAAGTCTTTAACAAACAATCCGAAATTCATCTAAACCGGCCGAATATTTATTTTTTAATTTACCGATTATTTTGAGAATTTCATAGGAAGAGGTTTCGGAAACAAACAAGTGTTAAAATGAAATGAAAGCGTTGAAAAAAAAAGAATGAAATTTATCGTTTGTATCAATAGTATTATAAACCGCGTCCCGTGACTCCTGCAGAAAGTAATCAATGTATAATTTTATTTTATTTTTAGTAAACACTCTACTCATACGTATATTATTTATTGTGTCATTGTTCGCATTTCTTGTAATAGTAAGAATTTGTGCATCGCGGTCACTGTATCTTAAATCTTTTGTTTCAATTTCATGTCGAGTAGTGTTTTTGTTAATTATAATTTGATCGGATCACCTTCTTTGAATTTACTGTGATCCGTGTAAGTACCTTTATTGTAATTGTAATTATTGTTATTGTGATTCCGAAGAGCGCGCGCAGGCAGGGTATTGGCCAACGTATCTCTCCATTTTGGAAGTCGCGAATGCTATTTTTCGTTAATTTACCGTGCATTTTGATAGAATTTCTTACTTTCATTATCAATGAATGGTATTAACGACTCCGTGAAAAAATAAGAAATCCAAAATAGAACTTCTCTGACCCCGCTTTGTCCACAGAAACCAATATTAGTATAGTTATGCATATAAACTAGCACAAACCCTTAGCAAGAAATCTTAACACAAGGAAAGGGTGTTACAACATATCCGAAAACCCTAGACAAGGTTTTATTACGGTCATTAGTAGGGAGCAGATTTTTATTCCCTAAAATATCTTAAAATATGCTTTTAAATATATGCGTTTATGGCCCAAAAATTCTGAAATATGCCCTTTAATATGCACGTAAAATTAACAATATTTCATTTCTTCTGCAAATCTGTCTTGACAGAATTCTTGGAACGAAATGAAAATTTGCTTGGAATGAAAAGATATATTTTTTGTACAAACGTAATATAATCTACACTACTTCGCGAGATAAATAAACGAAGTAAATATTCACCTTAGTGAAGTAAACTGTACATCTTGTTGAATTTCTTCTGACCGGTTTAAAATACATGTTCTCAAGAAATATCCCACATTTGCACAAATATTTTATCATCTACAGAAAACACAAAAACGAAACTATGACTGGCTCTTTCAAATTAATGAACGCTCACAATTACATAAGATTCTTTGAAATGAAACTTTTTATAGATTAGTCTTTTTTCAACGAAATATGTAAAATATATACCTATAAATACACGAATATGTACCAACAGGAAAAATCAGCAAATGCATAAGTATGCACTAACTTATTAATCTATATAGGATAATATTCTAACCAAACGTCGAGAAATTTCAACCCTCCATGAGTGGCGAGGATCGCTGCACGGCAGTATATCTGTTTACAAACATTTCAACACACAGCACGGAGAATTTCAACCTCAGCACTCTCTAGGAGGGTTCAAACTAAACTTGAAACCCTTACAAAACGAACGATATTGCCACATATCCTTCAGGCACTCCGCCATTCAGAAGAAAGCGAAAGACAGCCGCGCGAAGACGCCTAAAGGCGGCATTAGCACAACAGAAGCGACTCTGGGCGGACGCCTAAAGGCGACGTTAGCACACGAGGCACGAAAGATCCGGACGCTTATACGCGCCGTTATCGGCGAAAGGGTTAAAGGACAATCGAGAATTCAAAAAATGAAAATTTGCAGCAAACCTTCCCACCAATTATACACGAAGCACGTTTTATTCAAGAATGCACGTTATTAAAATGCACGTCATTTATGAAGGTCGCTTCCGTTTTCCTGCCCGTCTAATGAAATCAACATTGTGTATGTTCATCAAAGGATAGAACTTTACTTTGCATTGCTCTTAAGCACGTAATAATGAAACCACAATATTCTGTGACTTCTTGGGTGTCCGAGTGACGGCGCGTCGTTGGCTGAGGCCGACGTTTCCCCTGACATGTCGCAGGCTTCCTCAGGGCGATGGGGCGCGCCACGGACTCGAGCCGCAGAGGCCTACGCTTTCACCATAATATTATGGTTAAGTTAGTTAAGTTAATGCCTTATTTTACGTGGCGGGACTCAGGTCATGAGGCCTGCTCTTCCGTCTGACCACGCAAATTTCGCTACGCTCCTTTCACCTAGCGGAGAAAGAAGGTATTATCTCGGGCGACGAAACAGGCGATTTGAATTTAGCTCAGAGGCGTCATTTAGGCTTGAGGATCTTTTACATGCAAGTAAATCTACTAACATGAGACAGCCGGCTTTACTTCCCCTCCGAAGGAAGGCGTACGAAGGATTTTTTTCGCCCTTAAAAATCCACGGCTTTGATCGGGTTTGAACCAGCGAACTTGGGTATGACAGTCCCAAGTTCGCGGTACGTTAACCGTCACACCATCGAATTCGCAATTATTCTCTCAATTATTTCTCTCATTTTACAAAGAAACTGAAGTGAACTGTTACTCGTCAGTTTTGTCATAGAGGGTTGGGCATAAGTCATGGCAACTATTTTTTTGTGAGAATACGAGCACGGGTGGGAAATTTGAAATATACACATGAAAGTACCAGGTATGAACTAAGTGCAGGGACATTTAATGACTCATCAACATTGAGTTTCTCATATTTATTAAGGTATTTGACATGGCAATACTGATTCCATGTTCCAACATGTACGTTTAGCATATACGTGTTTACAACATTCAAGAAGCATTACATATCCGTTCTAAAGATTCTATTAGGCAGAAGCTCGATTACCGCACTTGCTACATCGCTCTGTACACTCACAGGTAGTCATGTATGTTTCTGATCACTGGTTGCTATGCATCCTTGCAGAAACTCTCCTACCCTTTTCGCTACTGTCCGGTATGAAAAGGTATTATTTCCAACAGATTTTACCAATTCCCTGTGATATTCTCGGAGAATTTCTCTCATGGTGAACGACTATCTTGGAGCATGAGCACTGCTGGAAATGAGTTACATTCATTTCACACGGCGGTTGTCAGACAACTGATTTCATATTGCTCTCTGGACTAATAGAGACATAGCCATCTGTTGTTGTGAACGCATATTAGTACAATTATTTCACACAAATAGTATTATATAATACGATAACATTTTTTACAAAAAAGTTACCAAACGGTTTAGGCGCTAGTGGTGTTCCAGACGGACGGACAGAAGACAGCACCTCTTACCCAACCCGTGTTACATGCACATGAAGTTATCATGTGAGAGTATGACAAGGAAGTTTAAAAATGTATTGCTAAGGAAATAAAGAAGACAATAGAGTCCAGGTGTCACTGTTGGAAATGATAATTTGCTTATGTTTAATGCAATATTTGGATGTACCTTAAAACCGAGTGACTTCCGTTGCATCAATTTTTGTACGACAATGCAATACTTGCAGTTCAGAGAGGTGAGAACCTAGGTAACTGAGAAGAACACGTTATATGTTCCGATAAGCTAAAGGCATCCTCTGTACAAACATGTGTGGCACTGGCTCTAGAGCGTTCACAAACGATGTTTGAAAAGAATATCGGGAATATAAGAGAGTTCTATAAATATGCTAAAATCTAGTCTGAAAGTTGTGGATACAAATACAGATATTTTGGTATTACCTATGTCTCTAAGTGGTTTCTAAGGGCTTATTTACCACCTCTCGCACTCTGTCACACCGAAGTGACGACGAAGAGAACCGACTGAGATGAGAGCGGGACACTCCTGAGTCGCGCGAATCCCGAACTGAGTTGACGAACTGAGTCGTGTGAATCCCGCCCCATTCGGTGAAATTGAGCGGGTCAGGAAAGGATTACGTGAGATTTAGATCTTACTTCAAACATACTCTGAATCCAAAATAACAGTTCTTTTTTTCTTTTAATTCCCCTTCTTGAAATATTGTGAAAGTGAAATATTGTAAAAATGTTCAGAAAATATATACAGAGAGAGATTTTCTAGCTCCGATTACAATACTTATTTATATCTCTCATTTTACATACATAAATTTAGTGGCAACGACTTTAGCTTTACTTTTAATAAACGTGATCCCCAAAAGGCTCTGTGATCTGGTAGAGCGTAAGCTTCAAAATCACTTGACAGCTTGACTTCCCTTCATAACAACTGCTTGATCTCCACACCCGCAGAATCACGTCCGCGATACCGCAGGTCATCTTCCCTACGTATTCAACCTAGTACAACTAAGCAATAACTTTTCAGCAGTTGGCGAAAAGATGGCTGTTAGCGTCTACGAGAGTCCCCTGAGGCCTTTCGGGTTATGGAAGAAAAACCCGGTTAACTTTCCAGCAGTCCGTGGGTGACGAAAAATCGGTAAACTTTGCAGCAGTTCTTCATGTTCCTGCTCTTCTTCCATAACTTCGTACATCGTACATCTTGTGGGGGTTGAAATCAGGGATTTCAATGAACATGAGGTCTACACCATTCCCATAAGCGCCCTTTACGCTCTCTGAAGTCAAAATTGAATCATTACAGTTTTGTGGCGTTTAAAAAAAAAGGTTTTTAGAAAATAAAAATTGGACACTACTTATTTTTGGAAAACCAGACATGATATTATTTGAAGATGTCTTTGATGAACTATAATCATTATAAAAAATACGTTATCTTCATAATTGCAGTTGTAGTAAAACTTCGAAAAAAATTTGAATATGTAGAATTTTCGAAAAATTAGGGTTTTCAACAAAAATCAGACTTGCTCCGTTTCCTTAAATGTCCTTCATACTATCCTACAATAACATTTAATCAAAAATGTTAGAGCCATTTTTTTGAAAGTTTTCCAAATGACCCAGGAGCCTCAGGTCAAGTATCCCCCCCAAAAAAATATCAGTTTCAAAATCAAGGGGCCATGACATAAACGGGATCGACGGGGGAAAATCAATTTTGGAGAAAATCGGCTGAACGGTTTAGCCTCTAACATGGTTCACAGACGGACGGACGTTTTGCCGTCAATTGATTTTTCGGTATCAAGGATCCACAAAACATGGATTCTGATACACCACGTGTATCCGCTTTTTCTTCTAAATTTAACATTAATTTATCGACTTTTTTGTTACCAGGGCCTGGCAATAAACGTTTTTCTGACAAAATCTCACTGTCTTTCCACAGCATTACATAACTTGGTCTCTACTGTGGAAGCGATAACGTGAAAGTAAAATACCAGGAAAGGAGATGAAATAAGGAATTCGTTTCTTTTTTCATTATGTTCACTTTTGCATTTGCACCGTGAGGGCGCGATTTAGTATTCGCTGTCCGAAACGCAGCACGGCATTTATTGCTTATAGGACATGCCAGAGCTCTGTCTCTAAGGGGAATGTCTGAGATACCACCCCTGCACGAAAGGCTACGTGCATAAATTCACCGGACAGACGACCGTTAGCTTCTTCTTGTGTAGTGTTCGGATACGAGGTCGCCATATTCTGCAGCCGGTAATGACAGTTTGAGTAGTGAGGAGTAAGGTAATTTCACGCGAAGTTAGCTGTTACAATTAGTACGTGAACTTTTGGAGCAATCAGGAACTGTGGTAAAACTGCGGCAAAAACTGAACTATATTTGAAGGCGAATAGTTGAAATTCTCTGTATATTTTCCGCATATTGAGTAGGGAAAACCACGCGACTGATTCAAAATCTGCGGTTCAAAGGGTGCCGAAAGCTACGGCAAGAGGTGAGTGAAACGCCGTAAATTACCTTACGCGTTTGTGGACTGTGCGCAAGGCGGCGCTGTTAGTGCGGATGTCGGAGAAGAAGAAAGAAGAGTATTTCCTGAGGACAGGTGAGAAGCAATTGGATGTTGGGATTCTGGACCGGACGTGGTCGACGCGGAACGCAAGGAAAGGGCGTCTAGCGGAGCGTCCGAAGACGGCGGTGGCGGCGCCTTCGCGCGTGGCTGCTGCAAGGTCGTCTGCGAGCGAGCGAGCGCCGATGTTCGGTGAGGGCTGGGACGAGTGCGATCACCAAAGGTAAAAGGAACTCTATTACAACGAAAATTTTGAAACGCGTTTTCCACCGGCAGGAGTGTGGTGGCTTTAAATTGATTGCAGAAGTGATCGCGGTAGAGAAATCTACATATAACTAGATCTGGAAGCAACGGAATATTCAGTGTGATGGTGCCGTATCTCATGCAGTAGAGCAGGGCGGGGGCAAACAGTACATCCACAATTAATGTGAAAATCTTTGTAAATTTCACAGCACAATAACTTTGTGCTGTGAGCAATTAATTTGTGATGGAGAGCATATTAGTGTAAACAGGTCATATGTTGAAAATAAGAGTGTGTCATTGGATTAAAATTCGAACTATGAAATTTACAATGTCATAATTTTAATAAGAACAAACGTGTGCATGATGCTCTTTATTCGGGTACGAACCGTGACATTGTTTCAGAGACTTTATTTCAGTTTGAAACAGATAAAGGACCCCGCACAGTTCGTCTTCCGCTACATTGTCTGAGTCTTTGATATATTGTAGTTCTTAGGAAATCGATAAATAGTCTCAATGGCCACTCAATCCAAAACCAGTTTGGAACTTCATTGCATTTTTATGTGTGATTCTGGACTTACAGTAGACGAAATCACCCGAGAAGTCAACTCTCGAAGAACGATTAGTTGCTGTATCGTGAGTTATCAAACGCAAGCTTCTTATAATTCTTTCACGAATCTCGATAAACGTTTTAAAAGATTTAGAACTTGCGAAGGTTAAAGATTAGGAAAGCTTAGGAAAGACTTATGCTTAGGAAAGTCGTATGCGTTCGAAAAGTTTCAAGAAAAAATATGGAGCCACTTTACGCGAAGATTGCGTTTGAGCGTTTTACTTTCTCGCCTTACGAATACTTCGTAAGAGAGAAAGTTATGTAATCGTGCGGCGGAAAACGGAGAATTTTCGCCAGAAAATCTCTTATAGCAGGGGTCTGGTGACAGAAAAGTGGATAAAACCTGTTGCTAAATTTAGAAAAAAAATCCTCTATCTCGTGGAATAGTCAAAATCCATGATTTGTTGCTTCTTCATACTTCAAAATCGATTGACGGCATTTCGTCTGTCTGTCCGTCTGTCCGTCTGTGGTCAACGCTAGCGCCTAAACCGTTCGGTCGATTTTCTTCAAAATTGATATTCCCCGATGGTTTTGACTCGTCTCAAGGCCTCTTGAATTTGAAACCGATATCTTAGTATTTGAGGATACTTTACATGAAGCCCATTTTGAGATTTTATGAATTAAAAAAAAGGCTCCAAAATTTTTGATTATATTTTGTTGTTGAATAGTGCGAAGAACGTTGAAGGGAATGACGTAGACATCATTTTCGTTTATAGGCCCTATTTTTCGAAAATTGCAAAAAACTGTTTAAAAACTCCAAAATTGAAGATAGAGATTTTCGCTTCAGACAAAGTCGGTTGTAGAAAATTAGCACTTCAAATAAGGTCATGTACCATTTTGGGGAAAAACGAATAGTGTTTGCGTAAATTGCGATTCAAATTGGCAAAAAAAACTTTTCTCAAAAACCGCTCCAAATTTTTTCTTTAAATTTTCTGCACGTGTGTAAGAAGGGAAGGTAAATATATAAATAAACTAGTGGTGCTATAGAATGGCACATACTTTCTCGCAGTAGTTATTTTCCAAATGCCGATCATCCGATAAATTATGTGGAGTTAACCGTTTACCGCTGCCTTTCTTGGTCATGTTTTTTGTAAAGACATGTTTTTCGCATGTTGACAATTACCTTCTTCCTAATGATAGAACTGATTCAAGATCGTTTTGACTGAAATATTAAGACTTGTTCCCCAAGTCGCTCCCGTAGCGCGATTGGTTAATGCACCTCGGGGTTGAGGTCTTCAATAATGAAGGTACCGAGTTCGATCCCCCGTGGGGAATTTTAATTTGATGTGATGTTTTAGGAAAAAAAACACTGAAGAGTGTATAAACTTTATTGAAAATCATTTGAAGTACTTCTACTCACGAATAGATTCAATATAGAAAAATAGACAGGACTTGTCTGTGTTTTCCCGAACTGCGTCTTTTAAACTATTTTTCAACTCTGGTATTCGATTTCTGAAGCCTATGACATGTCAAATCAACCGTTGTCTAGTATATATCTGTATGAACCAATTTAAAATTATGAGCATTTTAAATGTAATTGTAATATAATATATCCAGAAGGCATGCGATGAACTTACATATCCCTAACGGTTCCAAAAATGGTTATTACTTTCTAGCTTTACGAATACTTCGTAATGCGGTTTATCGCTGCCTTTCTTGGTCATGTTTGAAAGACACGTTTTTCGCATGTTGAAAATTACCGGCTCATAATAAAAGCGATAGAATTACGTATAGACTAAAATATAAGTAATTGCGATAAATGTTCTGGAAATGTCTGAATATATTTGTTCAAATAATTAACTTTTAACAATTTTTTACTTCTCTTGTTTTTTTAAAGCGTTTTGCCATCCTATCAGTTGTTTCTTAATCATGCATTTACCATTTTATAGGTCGATTCTATTCTCTCATGGTTCTGTTCGACAGAGACGGTGTTGGTGTTGCGTAGTGGTGTAAGTGCCGGTTCGTTGAATTTGAGTTTCGGTTGTCGGATTTTGGTACCGAAAAAGTTTGCTGGTATAGTACACTTTTTCTGGTTTCTGAAGTAGTGGAATAGCAAAAAGGGACCGTATAGAAGCAGAGCGAGAAAGTATGTGCGTTGGAAGCACCACTAGTTTGAAAATGCGGTATATTGAAATAGTTTTCACAGAAAATGGTTGAGTTTCCGAGAAACTCTACTTGACATTATTTAAGGCACATGTACTCATTAATATAAAAATGTGAACAAATCGCCGCTAATGTAAATATTAATGAAGTGAGAAACAAGTCAAAAAATGTCATTTCTGTAATTTTTCAAAAAACAAAAGAATAGAGAAATATGGCGTTTATGTCATCTCATAGAGTACATTAGACGCTTATCTTTAAAAAGTTAAAGAAAACATTTGGAACCGTTTTTGAGAAAATCTAGTTTTTGTACTTTTACTTTCCCGTATACGTACGTATACACGGAGTGAAATACGTAGTATAGGGAAAGTTATGTAATGCTGCGCGAAAAAATGGCCAATTTTCGGTGAAAAAGAATTAATTACCGGGCCATAATAACGAAAAAGTGGATAAAACCAGTTGCTAAATTAAGGAAAAAAAATCCCCTAATACGTGGTGTAGCCAGAAACCCTCTTTTGTGGGTCCTTGATACCGAAAAACCAATTGAAAGGAAAACGTCCGTCCGTCTGATCGTCTGTAGGTCTGATCATCCCCCAGTCGATCTGCGTCGCCTCGATTTTGAAAACTTTCTTCAAAATTTGAGGGTACTTTACATGAAGCCATCCGGACATTTTCAAAACTTTCTCAAAAACGGCTCCAAATTTTTTCTTTAAATTTCTTGTAAGAATATAGTAAAATACACTTTTTAAGGTGGCGTAGGTCCCATTTTCACGGTTAACTCTGAATTCCCGAAAATTGCCAAAGTTTGAAATTTTTTCGGCGTCTTCCTAAAACTACAAAATTGAAGATAGATATTTTTCCTTCATATAAACTTTGTTTTCCAAACTGAGTTCTTTCATTAAAGTCATGTACATATTTTTGAAAATTTTACTAGTTATTGCGCAATATTGTACATATATATTTGAAATTTTAAAAAATTACAAAAAGTAGATTTTCTCAAAAACGGCTCCAAATTTTTTCTTTAAACGTTTAGTAAAGATAGTGCTAAATGCGCTCTATGAGATGATGCCATATTCCTCTATTCTTTTGTTTTTTCAAAAATTGCAAAAATATAGTTTTTTGACTTGTCTCTCACGTTGTTAATATTTACATTAGCGGCGATTTGTTCACATTATTATATGAATGAGTACATGTGTTTTAAATAATGTCAAATAAAGCATCTCGAAAATTCAATAGTTTTCTGTGAAAACTAGCTCAAAATTGCGCATTTTCAGAAAGACTCAAACGCCATTTTCTCAAAAATGGTTTCAAATTTTTTATTCAAACTTTTCGAACGGATAGTGCTAATTGCAATCTTTAATATGGCGTAGATTTAATTTGTTTTTTTTTTAGTTACAAAATGTAATTTTTTCTCTCATACGGTTAAAATGCACATTTCCTGCAATTTGTAAACATTATTGAATTTGTACGTGTAAGTGCTTCAAATGACTTCAAATAAAGTTTTTCGAAAACTCAAGACCTGTTCTGTAAAAAAAGAGTTTCAAATTTCGCATTTACAGTAGCGCTTAAACGACATTTTTTTTGAAACGGCTCCAAATTTTTCAACGAAAATTACCATTTAGGGCAAGATTTAATTGTTTTTTGTATTCTTAAAATAATAGTTTTGTTCTACTATTAGAAAACCGAAAACTTAAGAAAATGTCGAAAAAAATGTAGTTTGGGCGGCGACAGATGGCAGCTGTCAAGAGTATTGACAAGTTAAAAAGCTAGCTGAGACCAAACGAAACAGAAAACTTATACGAGAAAGTCTGTGCCATTCTGTAGCATCACTAGTTTTTAAAATTGCACATACTGCATGCAATATTGTGCAAAAGCTACTAAAATTCTTAAACAATTGTACATGACCATAATGACAACTTATTATGAAGAACAAATTTCTTTTGAAGGAAAAATATTTATCTTTAATTTTTGGGTTTGTAATGTGACGATACCGAATAGTTGATAGAAAAATTTGATTTAAAACACACGTCGTAGTAGCCTGTCGCGGGCCTACGCAGAACCCTGTTTCTTTTGTGCGCGCTAGGTCGAGCCAATTCGCAATGCACACGTGCTGGAGGAGGTCCCCTCGCGCTTCTTTGTCCGGCGGGGGGCAGTGTGTACAAGAATTATGACCCGACCGGCGCCTCTCTGGCGCCGCCACATCCCCAGGCGACCTGCGGCCCCCGACGTTAGAGAGAGAGGGTTGAGTGGAATTTTTCCATCGACTACGGCCAGAAAACGCTTCCGGACATTGGCCGAAATTAACCTAAGACGCAGTTGCCTTTTGTCAATAGAGAGGAACCTTTCAAAATTTAAACCAAAAATCATTCCAGAACTTTCGACGAAGGAGTAAGGAGAGGGGGTTACAGAGGCTTCGCGAGATGTGACCAAGTGAAAAATCGAAAGAGAAGAGGGGAGACGGTCTTGACAGTAGGTTCGGGGAGGAGCGAGGAACGCGCACCTCGGCGGTGCGTCGTTCGGGGAGCAAACGCCGCTGGCGTCGACACCTCCGCAGTGTGAGAGACAGTATTGTTCTAATTTTTTGGTGCGCTGTGTGGGATGCGGAACGCGGAATTGCTCCTGACGGATGTTCGCTATCACGCGTGTGGTTTTTTTTATTTTTGAATTGTTAAAGGACTATTATTGTGACTAGCGAGCCGTTACTTACGCTAGGCGCAAAGCAATCTCGTTCGGTCGCCTGAAAGAGACTATCGCTGCTTGTGCGGTGCAACCTCGTGCCGCGTGCGAGTCAAAATTATTCAATTCGGCTTACGCCACTACGCCCGCGACCGCCGCAGAGCTATATTTCATACTGGAGTCTCCGTCCACCTCACCTCGCCGGCTGCGAGTGCGAGTGCCTGCCTCCCGCCCCCCGGCGAGGACCCTGCCTCGTCAGCTGTAACCCACTCCTGGCAAGGTTTTCACCGCCGAAGAAGAAGGAGCTCTGGTGACGTCACACGAAGGTCGGGCATTGACCCTACGAAGTCTCCCAAAACACGGACTGTTGTCCCGTAGACTCTTGTGAATGGCCCGGATTATAGACCTGTGCCCCATCATAAGCGAGCCGCGCTGTGGCTTTTTTTTGTTGAAAAAGTAACTTCCTAAATTGTATTTTGTTTCTTCCTCTGTAAATTGTATCTTAATTGTATTGTCTTTTAGCAACTAAGAAAGTTATTTAAGTAAAAGGGGAATCTGGGAAAGGGGGGATAAATTCAAGCGGTTTTTTGAGAGTTGCAATAAGAAAGAGGGGAGGGATGTCTTTGGGTTTAAGAGGGAAGGGTTATTAGTAATAGGATTTATTTTTATATTTCTTTTATTTTAGCTCATTAAATTTTTATTTTTTTTAAAAACTCAATGTATTTCATTTTGGTAACCAAGTAGCGTCCTTCCATAGGCCCCCATTTCTCGTAGAGAATCACTGCTCCTGAGCTAGCCCGGCAACTACCCAGGTGAGTGAAAGAAAGGGGGGATCTCGATCGCCCGATCGAGCCCCGACGTCGCACGCGAGGGCCCGCGTGGCTTGACAGTAACAAGACGCCGAAAAAATTCAAACTTTTACAGTTTTCGAAAATTCAGTTAACCGTGAAAATCGGACGTATGTCACCTTTATTAGTGTATTTTACTCTATTCTTTCAAGAAAAAAAAGAAAAAGTTTGGAGCCGTTTTTTGAGAAAATGTTGAAAATGTTCGAGGGGCTTCATGTAATATACCCATTTTCTAGCATATTTTTCAAAATCTCAAAGCTTCGACGGGAGACAGATTGATAGTGATTTCTTTAATTTTGTCTGTATCCGGGCCCCACAAAACAGGGATTCTGGCTACACCACGTTTTTCTCAATTTATCGTCTGGTTTTATCCATTTTTTCGTTATCAGAGCCCATTATAGTCAATACAAAATTATTTTGATCTTGAATACCGACCCTAGTTCGGGGGCCGTGGCGTTCGCCTGCGGTGCAAAACTCACAACGAAAAACAATGCGACTGCCGGCGATCTATCGTGCGCGTGGGCACAACGTGGATTCCATGTAACCATGTCGAACTCCAAGACCAGACGCATCCACTCCGTCGATCGTGTCACGAGTCACCACTGCCACAGACGCCTCTCATTTCCCGCTGCTTGGCTCAACCTCACACCTTGCCTTCTCAAAAACTTTCTGTCTATCTCTGACCGTTTGTTCCCCCCCCCCTTCGCCGCGCACGTCACCACCGTGTAGGGGTGACAAATCTCCCCCTGCGCCTCCCCTCCACCGACCGCTGATAAGGCGGTGATGTCGCCGCCGTCACCATGGCAAGGTGAGCGTGCGCAAATCTCGCTAACAATCTCTTTCTGGTTGCAAATCGTTTGGGACCTAATATGTACCTCGATACAATATATATATATATATATATATATATATATATATATATTGTATATAAGGTATTTGTTTCAGTTCCCCACTCCTGGCTGTTGAAAGTTCTCAAAATATACAAAATTCACCTAGTAGTGATCACATTTCTTGAATACACCATGGGAAATTGGAAACAGCAGTCACGCTCATTTCTCAAGACAAATGTGTGACAAAAGATCCCATTACCATTAGGAGCGGCATCTTCCAGGGAGATTCTCCCAGTCCCCTTTGGCTCTGTCTAGCAATGAATCCTCTATCAAGCAGATTTATACGCAACAACAGAGATTCCCGGATTACTTGCTGCTCTATCATTATCCTTTAAAACAACATTTTTTATCGAGATGTTGTAGTTGTATTTTTTACAATATCTCAATTGCTTTAGTTTTGTTACTAGCGTTCATAATATCCTGGCTATTTTTCATTATTTTTGCTTGAACTATTACTTTTCTTAAAATTCTTATGTATTCTCGGAAGTATACGTGGAAACCGGATAACACATTATGATGTTTAGAAATAAAGTAAAGTGTACGTTTGTTTTTACACGATGTTCTAATTTCTTGTGTGGTTTAAGTATTATATTTCGTGAAATGTTTAATTTTTTCTTTTCTCTCTTCGACAGAAGAATCGCGTGTTCGAGTCCCGGCCAGGGCATGGTTGTGTTTGTGGGTGTGTCTGTATGTTTCTAATTGACCATTTCATCCTTCATCATCATTATCATTTCACTTCATCCCCCAGGGCTAACAAACCTGGGTGTAAAATCGGATTCAGCATGAAAATGCTGATCCCCCATAAAAGTCACGTGCACCTACCTTCGATAAATATGACTGAGCCACGATGGGTTGCACGATTACGTGGTCTCGTGATGGCAAATTCGGGACCAAGAAAAGTACTTACTGTACTTATTATTCCACTGTAAATACTAATACTCTTTGCAATTTTCTCCCACAAAGATTATTAGTACCTTCACTACATGATAAGTCATATTCAGCAAATTTATTTTATATCCGTGCGAAGGATTTAATACAATGTCAAGAGCAGTACAAGAGAAGAAGCGTGTCTCAAGATTATTTTTCCAAGCGCGAGGAAAAAAAGAATTTTTAATTAAATTTGGTCCTTGCCTCTGAAACTGGGGACTCATCCATATGTAGAAGAAGCATCTTTGCGTAGAGAGAGTCGCAAACGCAAGATGGCAGAGTGGAAAGTGGGAAAGAAAGGAGAAGAGGAAAAGTGATTTAAGAAAAAGAAAAGGTCATTCTTAGTAAATGTAAGATTGCGGGCAAGGTGTGGTATTTATTGTTGATCGATGTACAGGGAAAAGGTGGAAGAATGTCATGTACAAAAATAATGTAACATAGACCAAACACATTCGTTCTCGCGTTTTATAAATTCAGGCGCGGACCGATTGCAATGTCATATAAACTTGTGTCTTTACTTTCTCACCTTACTTCGTAAGACGTTAAAGTATTGTAATCGTGCGCCGGAAAACGGCAATTTTTCAATAGAAAAACTCTTATTGGCGGGCCCTGGTAACAAAAAAGTGGATAAATCTTCTTTCTATATGTAATAAATTACTAACTCTAAGACGTTGTGTAGTCCGAATCCATGTTTTGTAGGTCCTTAATACCGAAAGATTGACGGCAAAATGGCTGTCCGTCCGTCTACTCGTCCATCTGTCCGTCCGTCTGTCCGTATATCTGTGATCAATGCCAGTGCCAAATCCGTTCAGGTGATTTTCTCCGAAATTGATATTCCTCGATAAACTCGGGAATTCGGGGCTCTCTGACTTTGAATAGAATTTTTGATATTAGTGGTAATTTACATGAAACCCCAACATTTTCAAAATATTCTCAAAAATGGCTCCAGATATTTAGATTTAACTTTGTCCACCGATAGCTTCAACGCCGCGTAAATAATTACGCAAGTCTAATTTTCGCCGAACACCCTGACTCTTCAAAAATTGCGAAAGTTTCAAATCATTTTCAGCGTCTTCCTACAACCGCAATATTGAAATGTTTTTCTTAATAAAACCTCTTGATGAAAGACATCTTAGAACACGATTATATGTAATTTTTCGAAAATATGAGAAGTTTTTCCATAATATTTCATGAAATATGGATAATTTTTAAATTCATTATTTTCCCAAAAATGACTCCAAATTTTTATTTAAATTTTCTCCTCGTACTACCAAATGACGATAAAAAAAGTCTCATTTCTGTCTAGTCTCACTTCCGGTGAATTCTGTAATTTCGAAACGTGCAAAAAGTTAACATTCCAAAACTACAATATTGAAGATGGAAATTTTTGTCTCTCTATATACAGGGTGAGTCACGTAACTTTAGCACCTCCTGTAACTTTTGAACGGTTGAAGTTATTGCAATGCAGTTTTCACAGAAGTGCCTGAGGGAAAGGGGCTAATTGATACGTGCATTAATTTCTATTTTATCACTTGTATTTTACGAGATTTTTTAGGTAACTTTGTTTTTTCAAATAGAACTATACATATTTTTTCAGTCCACCATGACGAGCGTAAAAAGACAAATCCAATGATGTACATATTGTCATATGTTAGATAAGCATTTTTTTGATTAATTTTGATTTTTGCGACCGGAGTTTAACGGACGTTTTGAATAGTCCACCACACAAGGCCACGCAGCGCTCCACCAGCACACGCGCGCCCGGCGAAGGGATGGGAAGAGGAGGGATCTTATTTGAAAATACGAAACATAGTATTCCAAATATTCACAAAACCATTGCAGTTTTTTCCTGAACTGTGCTTTCCATCCTTCTGCATTTTCAGATTTTCGTCTTTCTTTGATTGAAGGAATTAAAGGATGGAAAATAAGGATTTGTCATAAGTTTGTATTGTAATAAAATTGTTTATAACTTCAACTCCATTTAATGGGATTTCATAAGATACGTAGTAATGGGATCTTGAAACAAAGCACAATAAGAATAAATAATTAAAACTGTACAAAAATATATTGTATATTTTGAGCAAACAATTTAGATGTTAATACGAATGTAATAATAACTTAGGGATAGAAATAATCTTATTTCAATAAATACTACTTAAGACAAATCCGTATTTTCACTCCCTAAGAAACTCAAATTACTGAAAATGGATTAAGATGAAAAGGAGAGTTCAGGAAAAAATGCAACAGTTTTGTGAATATTTTTCGTATCCTCAAGTACTTAAATCCCTTCCCTTCCCCGACCCCGCGTTTGCTGGGGGAGCGCTGCGTGACCTTGTGGGGCTGACAGTTACAATGAAAATATCCGTTAAACACTAGTCGCAAAAAAATCACAATTACTCAAAAAAATGCTTATCTAACATATGACAATATTTATATCATTGGATTCGTCTTTTTACGCTTGTCATGATAGACTGAAAAAATATGTATAGTCCCATTTGAAAAAACAAAGATACCTCAAATATCTCGTAAAATAAAAGTGATAAAAGAGAAATCAATACACATATCAATTAGCCCCATTCCCTCATTCACTTCCGTGAAAACTGCATTGCAATATCTTCAACCGTTCAAAAGTTACAGGAGGTGCTAAAGTTACGTGACTCACCCTGTATATTGAAACGTTCCTCTTTCGAGTTCATTACAACAATATTTTTGTGGGTGGGCAGGTGATCGTTGTTCGCGAATGGGCTTTGGGTTTTGACACATTCATCAGAAATACACACACATTGAAATATAAAGAACCTGGACAATACTTTATTTTACATCGATTCATACACTCGGTGTGACACTTCCCCACTTTTCTAATATTAACTGCTAACAAATCACAACCATACCTTCTTTTAATTCTTAAAACACTAGACCATACACAATGGGAAAGAGAAAACCTGGCATTTATTGGGCGATTCACTTAGCTTCCAAACGAGGCTAGGCGAGGCGCAATCTCCCCTCCAGATCGGCATTGCTCGGCTGCCCTCGGTCGGTGCCGTTACACGGAGCCACGACCGACGACGTTGCTTGCAACTCGGGGCCCATGCGCTCCTCGTACAATGCTCCCTCCAAAACACTTTTCTTCCAAGCACTATTTATGTTTAATTTGTCCATACCTTTCACTCTGTCTAGTTGATGGATCCGCTGCTCATCAGCCTTCAGTTTCCCGTCCGCACCGAACGTTTTATGACAACATGTACCGACACGTGGCGAGACTAGCTTCCCCTGATATTTTGCACTTGCTCAATTCTCTATAATTCGAACTCCGATTAGCTGTATATTCATCGTAGTCATCTATACACTGTTATTACTTTTTGCTTTACAGAACATTGGTTGTCTCAAAATGATATAAACACACTCCAAATTCCTAGCTTTTACCTTGCAGGATCGTATTGTAGTGCGAGGGAATCAAATAAGGGCCCTGCTTACGGAGGTTCGTGTATTTACATAAGAAATTATATTGATTCTACCTTCTTGTCAGAATTCAATTTATATGCAGTTGAAAAAGTTTTTGAAACAACAGTAGTACATCTTACTACGCTCAAAATTATCTTACTTTGCATTTACAGACCTACAACAAAGCGAGCTTCAGATTATTTCACTTTCTTGGAAAATCTAGAGATAATTCTGAACAAAATTAGTAAACTCTCTTTTAAATCGATTGTGATATGTGGAGATTTCAATATTGATTTTCTGAGCGAATCCCACGAAAAAGAGCAGTTTCTCAATTTACTTCATTCTTTTAATTTAGACATTACAGTGAATGTACCTACACGGAATACGCTTGAATCACAAAAAGCATTAGATCAAATTATAATTAACAAAACCACAACTACATATGAAATAATAACGAATAATCTAGGGATACAGTGACCACGATGCACAAATTCTTACAATTACTAAGAACATAAACACTGACACAATAAATAATACACGCATGTGCAGAGCATTCCCTAAAGCTAATATAAAATTATTTACGGACTACTTGATGAAGGAATCATGGGACGTAGTTTATAACGCTGTTGACACAAATGAAAAATATAATTTATTTTTCTCCAAGCTTTCAATTCATTTTAACGCGTGCTTTCCTCTTAAAAAGAGAAAATTAAACATTTCAAGCAAAAGTAATACTTTGGATCACACAAGGAATTAGAACATCGTGTAAAAACAAACGTACGCTTTATTTCTAAACATCATAATGTATCACTCGGTTTCCATATATACTTCCGAGAATACAAAAGAATTTTAAGAAAAGTAATAGTTCAGGCAAAAATAATGAAAAATAGTCAGGACATTTTGAGCGCTAGTAACAAAACTAAAGCAATGTGGGATATCGTAAAAAATACAACCACATCATCTCGATACCTTGTAGAGAATGTTATTTTAAAGGATAATGAAAGAGAAACGAGTAATCCGGAAAAAGTTGCCAATCTCTTCAACAAACACTTTTCTATAATTGCGTTTGATCTCACGAAGGGACTAAAATCACAAAATTCAACATTTTACACTTCCCAAAAAATTTCAGATACGATGTTTATTTCCGAAACTTCTCCCAACGAAATCCTCAGAATAGTCAGTAAACTAAAAAATAAATATTCGTCTGGTTTAGATGAATTTCCGGATTGTTTATTAAAAACTTGTGCACCTGCCTTTATACATCCGTTAACTCACATTTTCAATGCTTCTTTATGTACAGGAATATTTCCAGATATTTTCAAAACAGCAAAAATTAAGCCACTTTTTAAAAAAGGGAACAAAAATGATATTCAAAATTATCGGCCAATTTCTCTTTTGTCAGTTTTCTCAAAAATATTAGAAAGGCTTTTCTACTTACGAACGGAAACTTTTCTCAGGAAAAACAGAGCGTTTTCAGACTCACAACACGGTTTTAGAAAATCAAAATCTACGGAAACTGCCGTTTTTTCTTTTCTCAAAGATGTTGCTTCATCAATAGACCAAAATGAAGTACCCATTGGAATATTCTTAGATCTCTCGAAAGCTTTTGACGTTATTGACCATTACATATTGCTCTCAAAATTACCTTCGTATGGAATTCGTGGTATTGCCCTAGATTGGATAACTTCTTACCTTAAACATCGGACTCAAAGAGTAGAAATACCATACTGGCAGGAAAGGACATTACATACTTATATTTCCAATTCTTTGCCAATTGAGCATGGGGTCCCACAAGGTTCGATCTTAGGCCCTATTCTCTTTCTGTTATATGTAAATGATATGCCATCGTCTATTAAAAATGGAAGAATGGTTCTGTTTGACGATGACATGAGTGTTATTTGCAAAAAAGAAGCAGTAAATAATACGATTTCAGAAGTTTCAAATTGATTTAATAACAACAAATTAATTGTTAACGAAAGAAAAACTGTTTCAATGCATTTTTGCATCTCAAATCGGAAATCGCATGTTCCATTGAAAATGAACAATATGCAATTAGCTGATGTTGAGGCAACAACATTTTTAGGTCTTTCAATTCAATCAAACCTCAAATGAAATGTACATATAACAGAATTAAACACTAAATTAAGTTCATTATGCTACGCATTCAGAATTCTTTCAAATTCTGTCAGCCTTCATGCAGCTCTATGCATTTATTTTGCAAATGTGCATTCCCACCTGAGATATGGCATAATATTCTGGGGAAGCTCATCCTGTAGTATTCAGACCTTCAGATTGCAAAAGAAAATTATTCGAATAATGAAAAAATGCCTTCCACGTGATTCCTGCAAGCCTCTTTTCATTGAGCTGGGAATCTTACCATTGCCTTGTCTATTTATTTACGAATCTGTAATATTTGTCAAAAATGACCTACTTAACGGAGGGAACATATTTTCATGCAATATTGATATTTATAATCACAACACACGCCGTAGAAATCACGTGCATCAAGTGTCAGTATCAACAGCTGAGTACAAGAAATCAACATACAATACATGTACATTACTTTACAACGCATTGCCAGATGACATAAAACAATTAAAGTCGGTACACAAATTTAGTTTAAAGTAAAATCTTTTCTGCTGCAAAACTGTTTCTATACAATTAGAGACTATACTGATCGTGAAAAAGAAAAATAATGTTTAATGTAACAAAACAAAGATATATAATGAATTAGTTTACGTTTGCATTGTATACATTAAAAAAAATTAATACGTCTGTAACAAGTTATGTACTTCAGCTTCCGGGTCAATGACCCCCATCTCGATCAGCTTTTTGCCCAGTTTCCCTGATCCATTGTGCAAATGCTGAGATGGCCCCTTGTTTTGCTTCTGGACGTAAATGTAGCTTCACTGTGCGCACGTTTTGCTGAGCACGCCTTTTGCTTGTAGTTCATTTACAGTTAAAATTGATTTTCTATAACTCGGGAACAAACATTTTCCAAATATTTTTATGTTTCCAAAATAATTATTTTCTAAATTCATTTTTCGTTTTTTTTATTTATTTATTTATTTATTTTAATTTATTTTTTTATTCTGGCCCTCAAGAAAATGTGCGCAGATAAATTTCTTTCCCCACACGTCATATACAGTTTTTACTGTTTTTTGACAAATAATAAATAAATAAATAAATTACTGTGTCCACTGTCTAATATTGTACTTCACGTTTCCTCAGTCCTTAGATTACGATCCAAAATCACTCCAGCCCACGTGTCCGTCCATCTCTTACCGAGTTCTCTTACTCACTGACTATTCCGTGATCACCTCCCGCTCTCGCTGGCGCGCCCTCCTGACCCGTTCGGAACGGGTCAAGCGGCAGCGGCCATAACTGCCGCGCTATTTGAACGAGATCGGCCGCCGCTTCATTTTGCTAAACGTATTGTAATAATAATATTATAATAATTCGTTTCAATATATACATATAAAAATCAATTGCTGTGTGTTAGTCTCGCTAAAACTTGAGAACAGCTGTACCGATTTGACTAAGTTTGGTTTTAAAATATCCGTGGAAGTCCAGGGAAGGTTTAAACTATGAGAAAATATGGAAAAATTTCAAGGAAAACAATGATAGCAGCAATTTTATTTTTACGTATAAACTGCCTCTCTATCAAACATTTGATATTCGTTCTGTATTATTTATGTTAAGATAGTTATTTAGATTATTTACAATGGCAAGGACAAGAAAATCTAACATAGGTCGTCGAATTCGATCAAATGTGCGACGAGCTACCTTAGATGCATACCGTGCTGATGACCAGCGAGAAATAATAAAACTAATCATAATAATAATAATAATAATAATAATAATAATAATAATAATAATAATAATAATAGTCGTATTGGTATGTCAGAATTGCCTTTATGGTGACTGAAAATGAAGCCGATAGGCTAAGAAAGCAACGAGTTCGTACACATCAAACAAAACAGAGAGCACGACACAATGAAATTGAGCGATTCCGCAGACGCAGTGTTCCCGTGATCCTGGAACGAGGAGCATTCAACTACGATTCTGAAGTAGATTATTGTGTCGACAAATTAGTAGTAATTGGGGAAATGAAAATAATTTGTCAATATTGTGAGGCGTTAAAATACAGCGGTGAATCCATTGGATTATGTTGTGCTGGTGGAAAAATAAAATTGCCACAATTGGTGCCACCACCAGATCTATTACGCTCATTAGTTTCTGGGATAGGAAATGATCCTAAACACTTCTTGGCTAACATTCAAAAATATAACAGTTGATTGCAAATGATGTCATTTGGCGCAACGCATATTGTGCAGGACAATTTCATGCACACTTACAAGGGATTATACCATAGTAGTATTTGAAAAATTCAAATACTAATAACAAATTTGTATTTGTATCATAAATAATTTAACAAACTCTTAAATAATTGAAGATACAAGTAAAAATTTATCACTTACTGGGAGCACTGTTGCCACTATCATATGCAGATCATCAATTCTTACAAATTTATTTTATGGGCAATTCAGATGCAGAAGATGATAGGCGTTGTGCTCATATTCCAACAGTGAAGCAAACCACAACTACAAAGCAAACTACAAACGTTTCTTCATCGGAACAGTGATTTAGTCAAAATGTTCAAAATAGGATTGGATACCATCCGACAGCCGTAATATCGTCATTAGAGCTGACAAAACACCTGCTGGTGAGCACGCAAGGAGGTTTAATTCACCGACAATCAACGAAGTGGTTATTGTGATTGTCGAAGAAAATTGTCAGTCTAGAGATATCGTACTTCATCGTCGGAACAATAAATTGAAACGTGTGTCTGAAACGCACAGGACTTATCGCGCCTTAAAATATACAATAATCTTCTGGCGGGGAAAGACGGAAACAATTTTAATATCAAAATGGTTAATGAAATAATAGGTAACTAGAGTAATCAAGGTAAAATAATATTTGTTTAATTCAATACATCTATGTAATCGTTTGTCACTATTGCAGACGCTGAAACCAATAAAAAAATTAGTGCTATGAATTTTTATTCATACAGACTCATGATCCGTAAAGGTGAATCACATTTTGATGTGTCGACTACATTTCCATCACTTTTCAGTTGATGTGTATTGTTACGTTTCTTTTCTTATTTCTCTTTATTGTCTTTCGTTTAATCTGGCCCCAGGTTTTGGTGCCATTGTAACCTTATTTGAACTGTAACTGTATTCTTATTTATTTATTTAGTGCTGATTCCTTCCCATACGTATACTTTCGCCCCAAAATATTATGTTACAGAAAATTTATATCAAGCTTGTCGTGGCCGGTTCCATACGGAAAACCCATAAACTATAATTCAACCTTGCAGGACAGCCAGGTTCCTAACTACAAAACAATAAAACACATTTGTGTGAGAGAGCACTAACTCGGTTGGCAGTCTCGCCTTCCGACGTTTAATTTATTAAAATATATCTAGATCCCTTGAACTACGTATGGTGGAACACTCAACAACTCCTCATCAGCATGCATTACATAAAGAAATCATCACACACAGAAATCGCAATAACTTGTAAATACAACAACAGTACTAAGACTCAAAGCACATAAATAATAATAACCATTTTATTTTTTTTCTTTATAGGCGTCCATTACTAATTGTTACTGACTCTATTGGTCTTGTGCAACCCTTATACTGGAAACAATAAAACTGTGTGCACTTCCCGTGTTCATTGCCGTCTGCTTCAGGTTTTGAGGTAACACCATGCCTCCTGGGCTCCGAATCTTCACACGCTCCCCGTAGACGCTGATCTGCTCGCGAGTAACTATTCAGTGTCTTCGCGCTCTATCCACTCCAACATTCATTACTATGTCTTCCACAATCCAAATTTCTAAACACGAAATGTTTTCCATGCAAAATATCAATATTGTTTTTATCGCACTTTCACTTAGCGAATCATTACTAAAATGTCCTACCAAGGCTTACAGTTTTTCTATTCAAAAATGTTTTTCACGCAACACATGTATCTCCCACCAAAGCTGACTCACTGAATTCATATACATTTTTTTCTCTTTCATTGTCGTTGCCTCCTATCACCATTCTTTCAAAACAAACACCGGCCGCCGCCATTATTGTTCAAGTATTGTTACTAATAAATTTTTCCGTTTTCCACTATTTTTAGTAGATAACCCTGCCACAATGTTGAAGAGTCCCCATTTGGTCTCAATGTCTCTGGTTTATATTCAAAATGTGCATTTTCGACCCCCATCACGCCGAAAAATGCCGATTTCCACATCATGTATTTTGCACTTCACGTCAACTGTTCTGCATTGTCATCTTACATAATGAAAATTGTTAAAATTAAAAGTATCTGATCCTCTACCAGTCTTGTATGGGTTTCACTAATTTATCGCAACTGAACTAAATCGACCTACAATACTTGTTATGGCATAAATCACGGGTTTCATTTTAACATCTTAAAAAATGTTAATTTCTCGCATCCGAAGTTAAAGCCTTTTTCATTCATTTTCTTGAAAATGTTATAATAGCGCAACCCGTTGTTCAATTTTAATGAAACCAACACTAATATTCTTCTCAAATTGATATCTAATTAACCCTTATGTCTATTTGTGCGCATTTAAATAAACTAAGATATTACTTCCGCGCAACGCGGCTTTCTTCTGTTTTTTTCCTATACCCTGCTCATGCATATCGTTGCCGCTTTACTAAAGTCCGTTCAAGCTAATTTTCTTTAAACATATGCTAAAAACTCATCGGGATTCTTACTATCATTCCCTTAATGATCCTGAATCATTACAGTCTGTTAAAATTGAGACTGAACGATTGACATACATCTGTTTGAACCAACAGCACCTTAGATCTGAAAAATACATTCATCACCGTGATCGTATTAATGCCGATGGCAAAGCAAACAACGTGGAGAGAATGACAATTTTGCCGGATACTTATATTGGAAGTTCGCGCCACATGCACGAATACGCTTAAGATGCCATGTTGTAAATTAGACAATACGGCCGCCCAGACCTATTCATTACATTCACCTGTAACCCACAACGGATCGAAATCAAGAAGGAATTCCGACACACCAAACATCACTTGATAGACATGACATCACTGCAAGAGGTTTTAAACAAAAACTAAAATCTCTGGTGAATTTAATAATAAAGCATCGTGTATATGGCCAAGTCCGTTGTTGGATGTACTCTGTTGAATGGCAAAAGCGTGGTCTGCCACATGCGCACATTTTAGTCTGGTTAGTTGACAAAATAAGACAGGATAAAATTGATTCCATCATTTCAGCTGAAATCCCTGACTGTTGACCCCAAATTGCATGCGGTTGTGACAAAACACATGATACATGGACCTTGCAGAGTTTTCAACAACACCTCACCCTGTATGGTCGACGGTAAGTGTTCCAAGCGATAACCCAAGAGACCTGATTGCTGAAACCATCACGGAAAATGACGGATACCCATTGTATCGTCGGCGATCGGTAGTTGTGAAGGCAAACGGAGAAACTTTTGGTGTAGGCAATCGTTGGATTTTGTCATGCTCGCCAATATTGTCCAAAGCTTTTGAGGTTCATTTCAATGTGGAATACTGTAACTCCGTCAAATTAATAAAGTACATATATAAATATGTTAAGAAAGGTATCGATAGGGCCGAATTCGTTGTAATAAATGCAAATGACGAAGTATCTCAGTATCAAATGGGTCGCTATGTAAGCAGCAACGAAGGAATTTGGCGCACCTTTTCCTTTGCGATCCACGAAAGACACCCTACAGTAGTCATTTGGCAGTTCATCTAGAAAATGGACAACGAGTGTATTACAAAGGAATGCTGCGGCCAGAGCGGCACGTCCACCGTCGAACACATTAACAAGTTTCTTCTCAGTTTCCCAAACAGATGTTTGCGCTCGCACTTTGTTGTTTGCTGATATTTCACGGTATTACACAAAAAACTCATCATCGAAATCGTCTCAACGTCGAAAACAAGGAACACTAGTTGGAGGACATCCAAATGTATTTGCTTCAGACGCTCTAGGTCGCTGTTGTTTGTGAATGTTCATGGTCCAATATCGTTTCAACAACAGAGAACAATTGATGGTCATCTGTGTGCGACTTAGCGTGAAGCGTGTCAACTATTACAGTTGCTCGAGAACGATTCGCATTAACGCATTAGAACACTCAAGTATTCCGTCATTGCCGCATCAAATTTGCACATTGTTTGCAATTATCTTATTGTCATATTTCCCCTCAAATTCGGAAGATTTGTGAATGAAATATAGAGATTTTCATATATTTATAGTTCATCAGAAAGCTTTAAATGAATGAACTGTATTATAACTGTGTTGTATTTAATGTAAATAAAGATATATTCATTTGAATTATAAGCAAGTTTTACTTAATAACCATATTTAATAGTGATAGGCCACAAATGGTACTCACCGAAAAAAAATTGTAGGTAGGTACTTATTTGTCGACATAATTATTTGTAACACAATGATTAGATAATCCATGACTTGGTTGCAAGAAAGGACAAACATCAAATGTTTGGACCTTCACAAATATTTTAAAACCAAAATTAGCCAAATCGGTTAAGCCATTTTGAGTTTTAGCAACACAAACGAACAGCAATTGATTTTTGTATACAGGCTGTCCGGGGAGGAAACGTCAAAACTTCGAAAATAAGCTCTCAAGACAACTCTAAGCATATTTTGTCTAATAAACTACGAGGATATTCCGAATGGTTGAGCTGCAATGAGCACTCAAAAGTTGGTTTCAAAAATTGATTTATAGGCAAAATTTGCATTATAGAAGCGTAGAAAGACATCAGAAACATATAAATTGTTTATTATTTTCAAAAAAATGAATATATTTGTTCAGAAAGACAAATTAAGCGAGAAATAAAAAAAGCACCCAATTTACACAATTCGTCTGTATTTTTATTTCTCGCTTAATTTTTCTGTCTGAACAAATATATTCATTTTTTGTAAATAATAAACAATTTATATGTTTCTGAGGTGTTTCTATGCTTCTATAATGCAAATTTTTGCCAAAAAATCATTTTTTCAAACCAACTTTTGAGTGCTCATTGCAGCTCAACCATTCGGAATATCCTCGTAGTTTATTAGACAAAATATGCTTAGAGTTGTCTGAAGAGCTTATTTTCGAAGTTTTGACGTTTCCTCCCCGGACAACCTGTATATACGTGAAGGTGATACGAAGTTTACCGGGTCGTCTAGTCTTGAATAAAAACTGTTTTAAAAAATTATCTTTAAAAAGTTTTTTGAAAAACGAGACGTTTTTGCGTAAGTTCTGGTTGAAATTAATGCAATCTACGAGTACAAAAAACATTTTTTCTAAAACCCCTCCAATTTTTTAATTTAAACTTTATATAAACTTTCTCAAAAAATCAAAGAATTCTGTATAATTAGCCTAAAATTCTGCAGTTTCAGAAACGCCCGAACGACATTTTTTTCAAAATTGTCTCCAAAGATTTTTCTTAATTTTTTGTACGGATAGTGGTAAATGCACAAAACACCAATTTGATATATTCTTTATTTTTTGTTGTTGCTTTTTCATAATTACACAAATTTAATTTCTTCGAAATATCACTCATGTCAATATTTATATTAGGGACCATTTTATACATTATTTAATATGTTAGTGGAAGTACTCAAAATTATAGTCAATGAAGTTTCTTGAAAATTTAAAAGTTCTCTGAGAAAATCTATCTCAAAATGATTCATTTTCAGAAATGCTCAAACGACATTTTCTCAAAAACTGCTTCAAATATATCAGTGAAAATTTGCGTATAAAACCAGGTTTGACTCTTCCATTACATTCCAAAAGTCATATTTCAAAACTTCTCTTAAGGAAACAAAAAATTGAGAAAATGTGAAAACATGACTTTTAGGCGCCAATATTTGGCAGCGGGAAAGACGATGGGGCAAAATAAAAATGTTAACCTAGACGGAAATGAACAGGAAACTAGCTAGTACGAGAAAATCCTAGAATGGTAGGACATCTGCACCACTAGTTGATAATTGATATGATGTTTTGAATTACTGTCAGTTTAATTCCTTATTGATAGGAATATGCTTGGGTATAAGGGCAAGAAAATATTTGTAGGATTATACTTGTTTCATTCAACTATTATTGATGGTTCTCTTTAATATATTTCAACGTTCGTATTATTTTAACTTCTTCAAAACGTCTTTGTAATACTTATGAACAGAACATTAGTAGAACTTTTGAACAGACCACTGAGTTAAACACTTTATTTCCAATCCTCATCTACTCCTAACTTGCTGAGTCACACAAAGATAATTTCACTATATTTGAGTAAAATCTCGCAGAGCGTTGAAATGTAAAAACTTGATATATTTCTGATTAATTTTAAATCCATCTCTAACTTAAAGTTAATAAATTTAAACGTATATATGCTGTTATAATGTTTCTTTTCTATCAAGTCCCTCCTCCCTTGTTTTCATTCCTATTATAAATGTGAGAAAATCCTTTCCCTTAACTGCGTACGTAATTTCATTGAATGCACTCCTTTTTATTGTGTACTATTGTATTAAAATTTTGAAAGTGGTCAGGCGGAAAAGCAGGCCTCTCATAGTCTACATCTCTACTCATAGTAGAAGGTATAAAAATTAAATATGTAGGGAATAAAAATATTAGAAGCACCATGCATCATTTAAAAAACAAAACAAGACATAAAATATTTGTATGAAATTATAAAATATTTGTATGAAATTACAACAATAAAATATTTTTATTTATTTATTTTGTAAAATAATCTTCTTTCGTTCCAAGTTAATAATGTTAGGGATTTACAGCGATGGAATCCAAAGTTGTTTTAGACGGAATTCAATGTCATTGTGATTATTTGAGTGATTTGTGGAATGATTGCGTTTAATATTTATTAGAAAATAGTAGGAGGGGCAAATTAGAGTACATCACGGATACATGGAACTGGCATTTTAAGGTCATTCGCGCGAAGGTTTAAACTGAACACGCATGCCGGTAGCATAACGATTGGGATGGTGAGGTGGTAGGGGGTGGGGAGGGGATGAGTAAATTGAATGACTGTGGTGCACGCGGTTTGAAGTACGAAATGGTGCTCTGGAAATTGCAACAGGGGAAATACTGACAAGAAAATTAGTCTTGTGTGACAAGTAACGTAACACACAGAGAACAGGATCTAATCATGATATTTATTCCGGAATTCAAAAAAATTAAAATTCTTCCATGTTACACTATTGCGAAGTTGGCAAGTTTGAAACCAGCGGGAAGCCTTCAATTCTTATTTTTCACATTTTGAGCTTGAAGTGACCATTACTGATGCAGTGGCAATTACCATGCCACAATTCATTTTGATTAAAAAATGTGTCATTTCTAACATTTTTTCCAAAACAGAAACATGTCTTTTCAAAAATAATCAATGTTTTCCTGGTCTGCACAGTAAGGTCCTGCACTATGAGCCCATAATTCGGCCTACTGCATGGCAACACATTGGGCTAACTGTGTAGGCTCTCCTGCCCCTCTTGAGATGACACGAGAGGGCGGCACATACAAGTAGGTGTATGTGCATGTGTATTGTATGAGACTGACTACACATTTCGTGTAGTATCCGCAATAGTGGGTCGTTTGTCGGTGGAAACTGTCTCAGAGGAAAAGCTTCAATTCCTGTCTATTCTATTACGATGAGAATGACTTGTTCTCGACGGGCATGAAAGGGCTCTAACTTCTGTTATCAATCGGTGACGTTCAGTATTGTAAGGAGTTATCGTTCATTTTTCTTTCTTTGAAGCTTAAACCTGTAACTTGATCTTATTCGTCTATCCCAAGTTTAAGATATCTATTCTCTACAGCTCGAAACTTGAAACAAATGACTTCACCTTCTCAATTTTGTAAAAGCGATAAGAATAATTTGTATCAAAAAGAGGTAAAAGACTTTAAAGATTTTTTTATTGAATAAAACAAATTATAGACAGTTTTAAACTACCAAGACTGCTATAGTTTTCAATGTAAGGCTGTTCTGCAAGACAAAACGACGTTAAACATGTTTGCATTTATTTGTACAAATAAAACATTGAAAAATGATTCATTTTGACATTGAGTTACTTCGTTCTCTCACGGAAGTAGTTTGTACCCCATGCTAGTGCCAACCTATCTCAAGACCCTACAAGTGGGTTGGTTGGTACGAATTGACTTGATGATTTTTAGTCTCTGAACGGTTGACATTCACGAATAAAATATGCCATAAAGTATTCCATTGAGATAATCAATCTTGTCGAAACTAAACTCGATTTGTGTAAAAAATTACAAACCATTAACAGTGCAAACCATTTCAGGTCTCCCCTACTTCTACAGTTTTTATTTTTTCACGACTATTTCACTAATGTCTGCCTGTGTCGTAAGTAGCCAATACTGAGCAAGGATATATTCAAATTAAACCAATCCCAGATGTTTCGCTATCACTTTATCTTTTTTACGGCAGTAAAATATTTGTTTACCTTTTAAGATAACAATAGCAATTGTTTCAGGTCCAAAATAGCCTGTGCGCATCAATGTAATATTAAAATGTGTCGTCTTGGTAATGTTTAAAACTCTGAAATAGAATATATTATTAAAGAAACAGCGAAAGGAACAGAGAACGCGTGTGGAAGCAATTTCAAGAACTTTGTGAAGAAAGAAAATACAAATGGACAGCACAAACTACAACTTTAAATTTAAACAACACAAATTTAAATAAATAAAACAACATTCTACAAATTTAATAATTATTTATTTAAATAAATAAACAACTTCCTACAACTTTAATAATTGTGCTTTTAATAAATGTTTTTGTAAGTAGCCTTGTTATAATTGTTTTTTGAAAGTTTTATTACCATTAAATTGAAACATATTTGAAATCATTTTCTGCATTAAACTTTTATTCAAATATTACATGATTATAAGTTATTCCAAGAGGCAGTTATAAGTCGGAACTGAATGAATGTTTTTCATTTTTCGGTTGTAATTTTGAGTAATATTTCTTTTTTTCGTAATTCCTGGGATTTAAATTTTCCTTTCAAATCATGTAATGTGTTTATTCGTGAAATAGTCACACCCAATAACACTCGATGTGCTGTGATATTACTTATGATAAATAACATTGATTTATGGAATTGGTTTCTCAAAATACGAACGAATATCGCACAACGAGTATTCACAAGGTAAACCTTCCAGTAAACTATAGTTTTCGTTTAAATTTGACTATTCATCTTGGAAAAGGTGACAGACAGACCCAGTAGTTAATACGAGACCATAGATTACTCGTATTAGAGCAGTTGTATACCCATTCTGACATTTTTATTGTTGTTAATAGAAGGCGATTGAACATTACAATATTTATTCTCTAATAACTCTTTTCAAACTGATTTTAGCCTCGTGAAGTTTGTCCTTAGACAAACTGGATAACTTAAATTACATTCTTGTTACTTCCATTACATCCCTCATTAATTGACATAAATACATAATATATAATTGATTATGTATAACTAGGAATTACATACATTATTGATTAAACCCTTTCCATCCTTGAAGCGGCAATGACATGCTTCGTCGTGCTGACGGCAGAGGCAGTCGCCAGCGGCTGCGTTCCGTAGGGGCATCGTGTTCCGCGGACGGAGTAGCGTGCGGGCTGTGGAGGGGTTTGGGGGAGGGGATGGTGCTGGGAGCGGGCAGCTGCGCCGGGGCATCGTGCCTGTTTGCGCCCCTAATGAGCCAACGCCCCCGACGACCACAGGTCGCGCTCGGTTCCTCCACCCCCCCTCCCGCGTAACACAGTTCGCGCTGCCTCACACAACAATGTCGGTGTGTCTACGTTGCTAACCCATCGCTACACCGCTAGGGGAAATACGTGGTCGAAAAGGTTGGGGAGGTTCTTCCGTTTGCATTACAATCTCAGGCCTGTTAATAGAAATGGAATTGAAAGTTTTCAGAACAATTTTCTTTATCACTCCATATTTACAGGCAGCCAAATTAATTCAAATTTGGAGCCTAATTTCGAATATAAACAATTATAACCATTCTTTGAGATGAATTAACAGCAAAGGGCGTTCATTTCAAACGGCACGTGAAGAATATACAAGGTCGAACTATGGCCAAGAGCCCCTCCACCCACAGATATATAGTGTATATCTGTGCCCCCACCTCCAAGGACGGCACCGCGCAAGCAGTCTTCCATTGTCGACATTCGAAGAACTCGATGATTTCAACTAAGACGCGACGGTCGCACATTATTGAAAACCAACAGTCGAGACGTCTGGGGGGGGGGCGGTACGCTCTTGAAAAAAAAGAGTAAATACGCGCGTGTCGACTATACTGCGATTTTTGTAGGAAGAGCTCTCAAGATAACTCAAATCCCATCTTCGCGATGGAATATGTCACGGCATTTCGTATCATTCACAGTCGTTCCGCTAGATTTCGCACGATCGCGACCGTATGAAGCAGTGCTTGCGATCATGCGACTTCTACCGGCAAGACCGAGAAAAGACGCGAAATGCCGTGACATATTCCATCGCGAAGATGGGATTTGAGTTATCTTCAGAGCTCTTCCTACAAAAATCGCAGTATATACTGAGAGCTGAATAATTTATTACGATCGGCGTCCAGTTTTCGAAACGCAATGGCGCTCTTTTCTCTTAAGCCGTATTTTCAGCGCATCAAAACAGAGCAAAAACCGGCATGATGCATATGGAGCTTCATACACTCATGAATAATGAGATAAAACAAGAAAGATTATCGGTTTTCTTTTCGTCCAGCCACAGGTAGCACTGACATTTTATTCAATATTTAATATTGAAAGCAGATTCTAACGCCAAGGTGTACTAACAGTCTTAATGCTTGTCGTATTCAGAATCGTCTTTTTGACAAAAGCTAAAGAAGAGGTTTTAGCGGATCACTGTCCTAACCTTTGACAGCTCTCCCACAGTGTAGCTACATTTGCCTTACACTTCGTGTAATTACTGAAATGGTCTGGCGTAAAAAAATTGAGATTATTTTCAGTTTAATTTATTAGTGTTTAATTTTTTGTTCAAAAGCAATGTGTAATCTATGCTATGTACTTCTGTGCTCAACGCACGAAACTACGTTTCAAAAGATATGGCTTTTTTTCTTTTCAGCAAGACATTGTAAATGAGGATCAAACATTTATACTAAAAAAAAGAATTTTTTTCGTATTTTTTGTGGCTGAATGTAGTAATCGTCGTATTAAAAGTGTATTTTATTATTCAAAAAAGATTAAAGGTCCCTAACGAATAAATCCTAAGAACTCTTTTCTGCGCCTTGTGAGTTATTAAGATAAGCTCTGCCCCTCTGCTCGTAGCACCCACTTGTTCCCACGAAGACCAGCACAGCTTCCTTGAAAAGGCAGTAGGCAGAGAGAGACCTAGACAAAAAGATACTGTTCGTAGAGTAAACATTGCAAGAAATATTCTTTTGACATAAATATTGTACTTTATAAAACCAAACAATAGTTTATTTATTATTTATAATAGTCACCTGACCAATCGTTTACTCAATCACAACTCATTTAAACAGCTGGGACAAAATATAAATATTTAACATTTCTGACATAGCAAGCCCTTACTTTGAAACTACGCGGCGCTGGCGAATGCTGAGTTCTACCTTGTCTGGCAGTTTGGTTGCCAAGTATAACAGAGTTGCTAATCATGTTTCTCACAAGACGTAAGTCCACTTGAGACCTCTGGTGATGCACCGCTGTCCCCTCCCCCCTGCACGTGCTGCACCACGCACGTGGTTCCCACGAGTCTATAGCCACACACATCCACGGTCCCATTGCTGGTTGCCGCGAGGTGAGTCAGAGACGTTGAAAATATCGAGAGCGAGACTGGAGGGTTTGATTGGGAGATTGGGTATTGATGGGAGCAGTCACAGAAAACTACGATCAGAGGAGCTTCTCCTCCGTAGACCGGCTGAATTCGACTTATAAAGCCAGTGTGGGAAAACCGCCTCTGTCGGGACTCGAACTCTTGGACCTATCGATTAGCGGCTCTGCAGCGGCAACGGATGTTTCCCCTGAGCCATCCCAGGTGGCGAAAGGTCGCTTCGGAGTAGGGATGGGCAAAATCGTTCATTTTTGTGAACAGTTCTTTGTAAGATCGTTTCTTTTTAGTGAACTAGTTCAAAAGAACGAAATAGTTCATTTATTTTCGCCACGTACACAGGGATGCCATATTGGGCGGAATACCGCCAATTGGGCGAAATTTTCAGAATATTTTGAAATTATCAGAAGCAGTGTCAGTCGAGCTTTATTCACCGGTTACTATGCTCGCACTTTTTCTTGATCCTCCAGCTCCCTAGTTCTCGCTCAGCCCGGCACAGCACGGCTCGGCAGAAAAGATGAGCCCCACTCGGAACGTCACGGCTCAGTTTGCAGTGCTGCTCATCTTCTTCCTTTTCAAATCGGACTTCTCAGTTTTCGGTCTCTCTTTCTAACGACCTCTGCATATCGTTCACCTTCTCGTTACTCAATAATTTCTACAATTATTATTTCTTCAGAATTTTAAAAAACCTTGAATTGTTTCTCATTGCTATCTAGTCCAAGACGCGCTTTTACGCTGAGTTTTCTGTGGATGTTGACAGCACTGCACTGCCGTGACGTAAACAGAACCTCGCATCCCCCGCTGTGGAGTATCAAGAAAAACTGCTCGAATAGTACCTTCTTTCCCCACTGGGTTATTTGGCGGGTTTTCCCAGAAGGGATCTGGCAACCTTGGACGTAGGTGTTTTTTCAGCGTTGAAGCTGAAATTTTTGCCGACACCATAGGTCGAGGCCAAAAAATCAACAGAGACCATGAAAAATCACACTTACCTGAGGATATAAGAATATTTTTCTACATCTGTATAAAAATTATAATATAAAAATATGTGGAAAAGTTCTTAACTTTATTTTGCAATGAAGTGTTTGATATCTCGAGAAAAAGCAATAGGTTGGAGAGCATTACTAAGGGATACTTCGTTAAATTCCCGTGAATGAAGTACTTTTTCACGGTAACACGACCGTTGTCTTGGAAACAGTCTTTTTTAATGGATATAAAAAATAGCCTATATCATACCCTGTTAACAAAGCGCAGAATCTGCCTTTATTGTAGACAGAGATATAGAATTGGATTTTGTGTAAATGCTTCATTTTATTTTGCGTGAAATGTTGCAACATGAGGCCGATAAGCCGAGTGACGTAATCCTACGAACTAAATAAATCACTTTTGCTGCATATGTCATACACTATTTGTAGACAGTCTTTCTGAGTTTCATTATATTTAATTCAAACATATGCATTAAATCGTATTAAGTAGCTCATGAGATCAGACGAAAGTATTTTGTTTTCATTGTTATATTCACAGTTTTATCTGAATATAATGAACATGTCACTATGTAATGAAATGTTACTTTTGGCGATAGTGCTAAAAATTCTTTTTATAGGTTCTCTCGTGCCCGTGTCACGTCACTTTGGGACAGCTAGGTGGCATTTACAAGAATACCCGTCTCGTATTAAATGATTTCTTTTGATAAGTATCTAACATGCTTCATTGCAGTTCAATTTTCTCATATATTAAACAACCCTTAAATTATTGCTTACAGCAGAAAAGTGAATTCTACTCTATTTGCCAGTACATGAAAATTCATATTTTAATTTTCATGTACTTGCAAATACATGCAGTACATGAAAGATGTGCATTGAATGTGACAGATAGAATATGTTGTCACATTCAACTGCGCACTTCACTAAACCGTTTTACAAGTAGGATTACAAACAAAGAATATTATTTGTAAGAGAAATAACTCCATGGGAATCATTAATCAAAGTAGCTGTTATTACTCTATGCTAGGCATACTGCCCTTGATAATCCAGATTAGTGACATTTATATTCAGCAAGTTATCAAAATGCAATTTCAGCAATATAAACAGCACGCAAGGGTACATTACACACAATACAAGCAGCCAATATCCCCAAAGTCATGTGAATTCCGACCACTGCATGTTGAAACCTGCGCAGTGAGCTCATGCGCACTGTGACCAATGAACTACAGGAGAGAACTAATTGAACTACTGAACTAATGAACGATGACCGGCGAACTAAATGAACTACTGAACTAAATGAACTAAATGAACCACGGTGTAAGATATATAGGTGTGTCAACTAGCCGCCTTTGGGACAAAATTTTTTAAGCAAGTTTGAGGCTAGTTCCTCGCTTATCCGTACGGTGCGCACGATCGAATTGGGCATTCATGATGGCGTCTCGCGATTTAGTGGCTTCCATCAGAGGTTATAAAGCTATTAAATGGATCACCATCGTGTCCCAAAAATGCGTGTGTCTTATCCAAATCAAATAACGCAAGTTTTCGGGGTGCTTGGTTCCGTTCTTTCATATCTGTTGTAATAGTTTAGCCATCTATTACAAATGAAATAGGTAGATAACATGAAGTGACCATTGGTTTATGAACCGGGTATAGAACTTTATGTAGAAACTTCCAGAGCGGAATATAGAAAAACAAGTGAAGGTGATCTAAGAGAAAACGAGTATTTCAGGCGAGCATGTGAACGCCGTGGTTAATTAATGGTTGCATGTTACTAGTCAACGCACAAAATTATAAGGAACACAATAAAGTTTGTTTCAGCTAAATCGGGTCACAGAAACGCATAATATCGCGAGTTTTGTGATCATGACATTGATTTTAACATGTTACAGAACTAAAACAACAATGGTCGTGACGTCCCTTCAGAAAAGTTTGGATATATTAATAAATTAAACGAAAACTAGTGTGTCTACCGAGATTTGGCATATACCAAAGTATTCCGTGGAATACGGGCCAAATTATAAACGTGGTGACACAATTTTAGGACGCCGAACATTAATAGATAAACATTATGTTACATGAGTTAATTGAGAAATAAACGAGCGATGTTTGTAGGCATGAGACGCACGAAAAAGCATTCTTTTAACAAAATGAAGCGAGAAAAGTGATGTCTAAGAAGTGGAATGGATACGAAATTTTAATTGGGAATTTTACAATATAATAAGACAATCCAGGAAGTGTTAGAAATTAATAATAAACTATTTTTATAAGTTATAAAGCAGAAGACAGTAGAGGCGCTATTGTTTTGTTCGGAAAAAAGCTATAAATGCTTTAGGACAACAATGGGAGAGAGACGAGGGAATAGCTTGGTAGCGAGAGGCAGAATCCGCGTCGCTTGTTGCAAGAATAATTTTAAAAAATTTGGATTTGTAATTTTTGATGAAGTGTTCTCTTCTGGACTCGTACTAGTGAACTATTATAAAACTGTGAGAGGAGTGAATAACTTCGTGGCGAGTTGTACTCCGCGTCACTCGTGATATTATTTTAACACGCGAACTTATAAAATTTCGAGAAGGTGTTGCTCCTTCGGACTTGTATTCGCAAGGTGGCGGAACTGTATGCCGTGTGATGTGAACTATTTTAGTGGTAATATATAAAGCTATGCCACGCGCGATCCTAATTTTGAGTTTTGTGAATTTTGAAAGTTTTTCCACTAATGTTTGGAACTGGTGTTACTTCGACCATTGAAAAATCGAAGCGGGTGTCGCCGAACGAGGTGTGCCGAGGTGCAGCAGACTCGAGCGCGTCTTTGCATATCGTCGCCGTGGTCAGTGCCAATTTGGGGGGCACTGGTAATTCGGCGCTAGCAGGCAGCAGTGGAGCAGAGTTCTTACGCATGACGGCGTGAGATCGTGTGTGTGTGGACCTGGTCGCCGCTTGGTTAACAACGCAAGGGAAGTGGAATATTTTTTTTTGTTTTGCAACACTCCAGTGAAGTCAATGACTTTGATTTCTTTGCTCTTGGGAAGAATAAATGGTTTACAAAGCCAAAACTGGAAACATTTTGGGGGGATTGCAATGTAATGGGTGTGGCCACAGTATTGAGCTCATTATTTCGTAATAACATTTGGGTATAATATGTTTATTGACTTTTGTGATTTTTATGATATCGTGTTTTGTTGATGTTGTGTGGTATTGATTCTTTTATGAGGGTATTAATGTTTCTGTTGGTTAAAAGAAATAAACAAACGAGATTTTGAGTTCTCGTTTTGATGTTACGTAACCGGTGTTTTTATCACATAGCTAGCTGATCCTGGTCCCTGCATTGGCGTGGCGCTTGTGTTCTGTAGAGAACAAATCACGGCCCGCCCTGATAAATTATGTAAACAGGAAACTCCGGATAGTAAAAAGGGGGGCACAGTGGTGTGCATTGTAGATATTACAGGTGATCAGCAAGGAAGTTTTTTCGTGATCAACAATAGGAGTTGAGAGGGGAGATTTTCATTACATTAGTGCCCAGTTCGTAGGGCGTTTTAGTAAATAGGAAAGGGGGTTTTTTTCGTTGCATTGGCGCCTGTTTAGTGGGCGTGATCGATATCAGTACAAGTGAGAGGGGGTTTTTCGTTACATTGGCGCCCAATTCGTGGGGCGTGATTAGCAAACGCAACGCCGGGGTAGGAACCAGGACAGGGTTGTTAATAGCTAGCACGTGATAAAGAAATATAACAAAAATGGAAACACGAAGTGGCAAACTAATTAGCATCAGGGAAGGATCTGATTCCGAGACGATATCTGCTTGTGACGATGGTGAGGATTATCAGCGGTTACCAAATTGGAGGTCGAAGGGGAAGATA
>JAHLJT010009419.1:82980645-83046919 GCA_031308135.1 Acheta domesticus | reverse complement strand
ATATTGAAACGTTCCTCCTTTCGAGTTCATTACAAACAATATTTTGTGGGTGGGCAGGTGATCGTTGTTCGCGAATGGCTTTGGGTTTTGACACATTCATCAGAAATACAACACATTGAAATATAAAGAACTGCGGACAATACTTTATTTTACATCGATTCATACACTCGGTGTGACACTCCCCACTTTTCTAATATTAACTGCTAACAAATCACAACCATACCTTCTTTTAATCTTAAAACACTAGACCATACACAAGGGAAAGAGAAAACCGGCATTTATTGGGCGATTCACTTAGCTTCCAAACGAGGATAGGCGAGGCGCAATCTCCCTCCAGATCGGCATTGCTCGGCTGCCCTCGGTCGGTGCCGTTACACGGAGCCCACGACCGACGACGTTGCTTTGCAACTCGGGGCCCATGCGCTCCTCGTAAAATGCTCCTCCAAAACACTTTTCTTTCCAAGCACTATTTATGTTTAATTTGTCCAGACCTTTCACTCTGTCTAGTTGATGGATCCGCTGCTCATCAGCCTTCAGTTTTCCCGTCCGCACCGAACGTTTTATGGACAACATGTACCGACACGTGGCGAGACTAGCTTCCCCTGATATTTTGCACTTGCTCAATTCTCTATAATTCGAACTCCGATTAGCTGTATATTCATCGTAGTCATCTATACACTGTTATTACTTTTGCTTTACAGAACATTGGTTGTCTCAAAATGATATAAACACACTCCAAATTCCTAGCTTTTACCTTGCAGGATCGTATTGTAGTGCGAGGGAATCAAATAAGGGCCCTGCTTACGGAGGTTCGTGTATTTACATAAGAAATTATATTGATTCTACCTTCTTGTCAGAATTCAATTTATATGCAGTTGAAAAAGTTTTTGAAACAACAGTAGTACATCTTACTACGCTCAAAATTATCTTACTTTGCATTTACAGACCTACAACAAAGCGAGCTTCAGATTATTTCACTTTCTTGGAAAATCTAGAGATAATTCTGAACAAAATTAGTAAACTCTCTTTTAAATCGATTGTGATATGTGGAGATTTCAATATTGATTTTCTGAGCGAATCCCACGAAAAAGAGCAGTTTCTCAATTTACTTCATTCTTTTAATTTAGACATTACAGTGAATGTACCTACACGGAATACGCTTGAATCACAAAAAGCATTAGATCAAATTATAATTAACAAAACCACAACTACATATGAAATAATAACGAATAATCTGGGATACAGTGACCACGATGCACAAATTCTTACAATTACTAAGAACATAAACACTGACACAATAAATAATACACGCATGTGCAGAGCATTCCCTAAAGTTAATATAAAATTATTTACGGACTACTTGATGAAGGAATCATGGGACGTAGTTTATAACGCTGTTGACACAAATGAAAAATATAATTTATTTTTCTCCAAGCTTTCAATTCATTTTAACGCGTGCTTTCCTCTTAAAAAGAGAAAATTAACATTTCAAGCAAAAGTAATACTTGGATCACACAAGGAATTAGAACATCGTGTAAAAACAAACGTACATTTACTTTATTTCTAAACATCATAATGTATCACCCGGTTTCCATATATACTTCCGAGAATACAAAAGAATTTTAAGAAAAGTAATAGTTCAGGCAAAAATAATGAAAAATAGTCAGGACATTTTGAGCGCTAGTAACAAAACTAAAGCAATGTGGGATATCGTAAAAAATACAACCACATCATCTCGATACCTTGTAGAGAATGTTATTTTCAAGGATAATGAAAGAGAAACGAGTAATCCGGAAAAAGTTGCCAATCTCTTCAACAAACACTTTTCTATAATTGCGTCTGATCTCACGAAGGGACTAAAATCACAAAATTCAACATTTTACACTTCCCAAAAAATTTCAGATACGATGTTTATTTCCGAAACTTCTCCCAACGAAATCCTCAGAATAGTCAGTAAACTAAAAAATAAATATTCGTCTGGTTTAGATGAATTTCCGGATTGTTTATTAAAAACTTGTGCACCTGCCTTTATACATCCGTTACCTCACATTTTCAATGCTTCTTTATGTACAGGAATATTTCCAGATATTTTCAAAACAGCAAAAATTAAGCCACTTTTTAAAAAAGGAAACAAAAATGATATTCAAAATTACCGGCCAATTTCTCTTTTGCCAGTTTTCTCAAAAATATTAGAAAGGCTTTTCTACTTACGAATGGAAACTTTTCTCAGGAAAAACAGAGCGTTTTCAGACTCACAACACGGTTTTAGAAAATCAAAATCTACGGAAACTGCCATTTTTTCTTTTCTCAAAGATGTTGCTTCATCAATAGACCAAAATGAAGTACCCATTGGAATATTCTTAGATCTCTCGAAAGCTTTTGACGTTATTGACCATTACATATTGCTCTCAAAATTACCTTCGTATGGAATTCGTGGTATTGCCCTAGATTGGATAATTTCTTACCTTAAACATCGGACTCAAAGAGTAGAAATACCATACTGGCAGGAAAGGGCATACATACTTATATTTCCAATTCTTTGCCAATTGAGCATGGGGTCCCACAAGGTTCGATCTTAGGTCCTATTCTCTTTCTGTTATATGTAAATGATATGCCCTCGTCTATTAAAAATGGAAGAACGGTTCTGTTTGCTGATGACACGAATGTTCTTTGCAAAAAAGAAGCAGTAAATAGTACAATTCAGAAGTTTCAAATTGGTTTAATAATAACAAATTAATTGTTAACGAAAGAAAAACTGTTTCAATGCATTTTTGCATCTCAAATCGGAAATCGCATGTTCCATTGAAAATGAACATGATGCAATTAGCTGATGTTGAGGCAACAAAATTTTTAGGTCATTCAATTCAATCAAACCTCAAATGGAATGTACGTATAACAGAATTAAACACTAAATTAAGTTCATTATGTTACGCATTCAGAATTCTTTCAAATTCTGTCAGCCTTCATGCAGCTCGTTGCGTTTATTTTGCTAATGTGCATTCCCGCCTGAGATATGGCATAATATTCTGGGGAAGCTCATCCTGTAGTATTCAGACCTTCAGATTGCAAAAGAAAATTATTCGAATAATGAAAAATGCCTTCCACGTGATTCCTGCAAGCCTCTTTTCATTGAGCTTGGAATCTTACCATTGCCTTGTCTATTTATTTACGAATCTGTAATATTTGTCAAAAATGACCTACTTAATGGAGGGAACATATTTTCATGCAATATTGATATTTATAATCACAACACACGCCGTAGAAACCACGTGCATCAAGTGTCAGTATCAACAGCTCAGTACAAGAAATCAACATACAATACATGTATGTTACTTTACAACGCATTGCCAGATGACATAAACAATTAAAGTCGGTTACACAAATTTAAGTTTAAAGTAAAATCTTTTCTGCTGCAAAACTGTTTCTATACAATTAGAGACTATACTGATCCTGAAAAAGAAAAATAATGTTTAATGTAACAAAACAAAGATATATAATGAATTAGTTTACGTTTGCATTGTATACATTTAAAAAAAATTAATACGTCAGTAACAAGTAATGTTCTTCAGCTTCCGGGTCAATGACCCCCATCTCGATCAGGTTTTTGTCCAGTTTCCCTGATCCATTGAGCAAATGCTGAGATGGCCCCTTGTTTTGCTTCTGGACGTAAATGTAGCTTCACTGTGCGCACGTTTTGTTGAGCACGCCTTTTGCTTGTAGTTCATTTACAGTTAAAATTGATTTTCTATAACTCGGGAACAAACATTTTCCAAATATTTTTGTTTCCAAAATAATTATTTTCTAAATTCATTTTTTCGTTTTTTTTTATTTATTTATTTTTATTTTATTTTTTTATTCTGGCCCTCAAGAAAATGTGCGCCGATAAATTTCTTTCCCCACACGTCATATACAGTTTTTACTGTTTTTTGACAAATAAATAAATAAATAAATTACTGTGTCCACTGTCTAATATTGTTCTTCACGTTTCCTCAGTCCTTAGATTACGATCCAAAATCACTCCAGCCCACGTGTCCGTCCATCTCTTACCGAGTTCTCTTACTCACTGACTATTCCGTGATCACCTCCCGCTCTCGCTGGCGCGCCCTCCTGACCCGTTCGGAACGGGTCAAGCGGCAGCGGCCATAACTGCCGCGCTATTTGAACGAGGTCGGTCGCCGCTTCATTTTGCTAAACGTATTGTAATAATAATATTATAATAATTCGTTTCAATATATACATATAAAAATCAATTGCTGTGTGTTAGTCTCGCTAAAACTTGAGAACAGCTGTACCGATTTGACTAATTTTGGTTTTAAAATATCCGTGGAAGTCCAGGGAAGGTTTAAACGATGAGAAAATATGGAAAAATTTCAAGGAAAACAATGATAGCAGCAATTTTATTTTTTACGTATAAACTGCCTCTCTATCAAACATTTGATATTCGTTCTGTATTATTTATGTTAAGATAGTTATTTAGATTATTTGCAATGGCAAGGACAAGAAAATCTAAGATAGGTCGTCGAATTCGATCAAATGTGCGACGAGCTACCTTAGGTGCATACCGTGCTGATGACCAGCGAGAGACAATAATAATAATAATAATAATAATAATAATAATAATAATAATAATAATAATAATAATAATAATATAATAGTCGTATTGGTATGTCAGAATTGCCTTTATGGTGACTGAAAATGAAGCCGATAGGCTAAGAAAGCAACGAGTTCGTACACATCAAACAAAACAGAGAGCAAGACACAATGAAATTGAGCGATTCCGCAGACGCAGTGCTCCCGTGATCCTGGAACGAGGAGCATTCAACTACGAATCTGAAGTGGATTATTGTGTTGACAAATTAGTAGTAATTGGGGAAATGAAAATAATTTGTCAATATTGTGAGGCGTGAAAATACAGCGGTGAATCCATTGGATTATGTTGTGCTGGTGGAAAAATAAAATTGCCACAATTGGTGCCACCACCAGATCTATTACGCTCATTAGTTCTGGGATAGGAAATGATCCTAACTTCTTGGCTAACATCAAAAATATAACAGTTGATTGCAAATGATGTCATTTGGCGCAACGCATCTTGTGTAGGACAATTTCATGCACACTTACAAGGGATTATACCATAGTAGTATTTGAAAAATTCAATACTATATAAAAAATTTGTATTTGTACCATAATAATTTAACAAACTCTTAAATAATTGAAGATACAAGGAAAATTTATCACTTACTGGGAGCACTGTTGCCACTATCATATGCAGATCATCAATTCTTACAAATTATTTTATGGGCAATCAGATGCGGAAGATGATAGGCGTTGTGCTCATATTCCAACAGTGAAGCAAACCACAAACTACAAACGTTTCTTCATCGGAACAGTGATTTAGTCAAAATGTTCAAAATAGCATTGGATTGGATACCATCCGACAGCCGTAATATCGTCATTAGAGCTGACAAATCACCTGCTGGTGAGCACGCAAGGAGGTTTAATTCACTGACAATCAACGAAGTGGTTATTGTGATTGTCGAAGAAAATTGTCAGTCTAGAGATATCGTACTTCATCGTCGGAACAATAAATTGAAACGTGTGTCTGAAACGCACAGGACTTATCGCGCCATACAATATACAATAATCTTCTGGCAGGGAAAGACAGAAACAATTTTAATATCAAAATGGTTAATGAAATAATAGGTAACTAGAGTAATCAAGGTAAAATAATATTTGTTTAATTCAATACATCTATGTAATCGTTTGTCACGATTGCAGACGCTGAAACCAATAAAAAAATTAGTGCTATGAATTTTATTCATACAGACTCATGATCCGTAAAGGTGAATCACATTTTGATGTGTCGACTACATTTCCATTACTTTTCAGTTGATGTGTATTGTTACGTTTCTTTTCTTATTCTCTTTATTTTCTTTCGTTTAATCTGGCCCCAGGTTTTGGTGCCATTGTAACCTTATTTGAACTGTAACTGTATTCTTATTTATTTATTTAGAGCTGATTCCTTCCCATACGTATACTTTCGCCCCAAAATATTATGTTACAGAAAATTTATATCAAGCTTGTCGTGGCCGGTTCCATACGGAAAACCCATAAACTATAATTCAACCTTGCAGGACAGCCAGGTTCCTAACTACAAAACAATAAAACACATTTGTGTGAGAGAGCACTAACTCGGTTAGCAGTCTCGCCTTCCGACGTTTAATTTATTAAAATATATCTAGATCCATTGAACTACGTATGGTGGAACACTCAACAAACTCCTCATCAGCATGCATTTCATAAAGAATCATCACACACAGAAATCGCAATAACTTGTAAACACAACAAACAGTACTAAGACTCAAAGCACATAAATAATAATAACCATTTTATTTTTTTTCTTTATAGGCGTCCATTACTAATTGTTACTGACTCTATTGGTCTTGTGCAACCCTTATACTGGAAACAATAAACTGTGTGCACTTCCCGTGTTCATTGCCGTCTGCTTCAGGTTTTGAGGTAACACCATGCCTCCTGGGCTCCGAATCTTCACACGCTCCCCGTAGACGCTGATCTGCTCGCGAGCGAGTATGAAAAGAATACAGTTACAGTTCAAATAAGGTTACAATGGCACCAAAACCTGGGGCCAGATTAAACGAAAGAAAATAAAGAGAAATAAGAAAAGAAACGTAACAATACACATCAACTGAAAAGTAATGGAAATGTAGTCGACACATCAAAATGTGATTCACCTTTACGGATCATGAGTCTGTATGAATAAAAATTCATAGCACTAATTTTTTTATTGGTTTCAGCGTCTGCAATCGTGACAAACGATTACATAGATGTATTGAATTAAACAAATATTATTTTACCTTGATTACTCTAGTTACCTATTATTTCATTAACCATTTTGATATTAAATTGTTTCTGTCTTTCCCTGCCAGAAGATTATTGTATATTGTATGGCGCGATAAGACTATTCAGTGTCTTCGCGCTCTATCCACTCCAACATTCATTACTATGTCTTCCACAATCCAAATTTCTAAACACGAAATGTTTTCCATGCAAAATATCAATATTGTTTTTATCGCACTTTCACTTAGCGAATCATTACTAACATGTCCTACCAAGGCTTAAAGTTTTTCTATTCAAAAATGTATTTCACGCAACACATGTATCTCCCACCAAAGCTGACTCACGAATTCATATACATTTTTTTCTCTTTCATTGTCGTTGCCTCCTATCACCATTCTTTCAAAACAAACACCGGCCGCCGCCATTATTGTTCAAGTATTGTTACTAATAATTTTTATGTTTTCCACTATTTTTAGTAGATAACCCTGCCACAATGTTGAAGATTCCCCATTTGGTCTCAATGTCTCTGGTTTATATTCAAAATGTGCATTTTCGACCCCCATCACGCCGAAAAATGCCGATTTCCACATCATGTTTTTTATTTATTTATTTACGTCAAAAACAGTTAAAACTGCGTATGACGAGCTATGGGGAGAAGTGAATTTTGTGCACGTTTTCATAATTCTGTGGTCTCTATCCTAAACCTAACTATCCTAATGTATTTTGCACTTTACGTCAACTGTTCTGCATTGTTATCTTACATAATGAAAATTGTTAAAATGAAAAGTATCTGATCCTCTACCAGTCTTGTATGGGTTTCACTAATTTATCGCAACTGAACTAAATCGACCTACAATACTTGTTATGGCATAAATCACGGGTTTCATTTTAACATCTGTTAATGTTAATTTCTCGCATCCGAAGTTAAAGCCTTTTTCATTCATTTTCTTGAAAATGTTATAATAGCGCAACCCGTTGTTCAATTTTAATGAAACCAACACTGAAATTCTTCTCAAATTGATATCTAATTAACCCTATGTCTATTTGTGCGCATTTAAATAAACTAAGATATTACTTCCGCGCAACGCGGCTTTCTTCTGTTTTTTTTCCTATACCCTGCTCACGCATATCGTTGCCGCTTTACTAAAGTCCGTTCAAGCTAATTTTCTTTAAACATATGCTAAAACTCATCGGGATTCTTACTATCATTCCCTTAATGATCCTGAATCATTACAGTCTGTTAAAATTGAGACTGAACGATTGACATACATCCGTTTGAACCAACAGCACCTTAGATCTGAAAAATACATTCATCTCCGTGATCGTATTAATGCCGATGCAAAGCAAACAACGTGGGGAGAATGACAATTTTGCCGGATACTTATATTGGAAGTTCGCGCCACATGCACGAATACGCTTAAGATGCCATGTTGTATATTAGACAATACGGCCGCCCAGACCTATTCATTACATTCACCTGTAACCCACAACGGATCGAAATCAAGAAGGAATTCCTACACAGCCAAACATCACTTGATAGACATGACAATCACTGCAAGAGGTTTTAAACAAAAACTAAAATCTCTGGTGAATTTAATAATAAAGCATCGTGTATATGGCCAAGTCCGTTGTTGGATGTACTCTGTTGAATGGCAAAAGCGTGGTCTGCCACATGCGCACATTTTAGTCTGGTTAGTTGACAAAATAAGACAGGATAAAATTGATTCCATCATTTCAGCTGAAATCCCTGATGAAACTGTTGACCCAAATTGCATGCGGTTGTGACAAAACACATGATCTCGTACATGGACCTTGCAGAGTTTTCAACAACACCTCACCCTGTATGGTCGACGGTAAGTGTTCCAAGCGATACCCAAGAGACCTGATTGCTGAAAACCATCACGGAAAATGACGGATACCCATTGTATCGTCGGCGATCGGTAGTTGTGAAGGCAAACGGAGAAACTTTTGGTGCAGACAATCGTTGGATTGTGCCATGCTCGCCAATATAGTCCAAAGCGTTGAGGTTCACTTCAATGTGGAATATTGTAACTCCGTCAAATTAATAAAGTACATATATAAATATGTTCACAAAGGTATCGATAGGGCCGTATTTGCTGTAATAAATGCAAATGACGAAGTATCTCAGTATCAGATGGTCGCTATGTAAGCAGCAACGAAGCAATTTGGCGCACCTTTTCCTTTGCGATCCACGAAAGACACCCTACAGTAGTCATTTGGCAGTTCATCTAAAAATGGACAACGAGTGTATTACAAAGGAATGCTGCGCCAGAGCGGCACGTCCACCGTCGAACACATTAACAAGTTTCTTCTCAGTTTGCCAAACAGATGTTTGCGCTTGCACTATGTTGTTTGCTGATATTTCACGGAATTACACATAAAACACATCATCGAATCGTTTCAACGTCGAAAACAAGGAACAACCAGTTGGAAGACATTCAAATGTATTTTCTTCAGACGCTCTAGGTCGCTGTTGTTTGTGAATGTTCATGGTCCAATATCGTTTCAACAACAGAGAACAATTGATGGACATCTGTGTGCGACTTAGCGTGAGGCGTGTCAACTATTACAGTTGCTCGAGAACTATTCGCATTAACGCATTAGAACACTCAAGGATCCGTCATTGCCGCATCAAATTTGCACATTGTTTGCAATTATCATATTGTCATATTTCCCCTCAAATTCGGAAGATTTGTGAATGAAATATAGAGATTTTCATAATTTATAGTTCATCAGAAGGCTTTAAATGAATGAACTGTATTGTAACTGCGTTGTATTTAATGTAAATAAAGATATATTCATTTGAATTATAAGCAAGTTTTACTTAATAACCATATTTAATAGTGATAGGCCACAAATGGTACTCACCGAAAACAAATTGTAGGTAGGTACTTATTTGTCGACATAATTATCTGTAACACAATGATTAGATAATCCATGACTTGGTTGCAAGAAAGGACAAACATCAAATGTTTGGACCTCCACGAATATTTTAAAACCAAAATTAGCCAAATCGGTTAAGCCATTTTGAGTTTTAGCAACACAACGAACAGCAATTGATTTTTTGTATACAGACTGTCCGGGGAGGAAACGTCGAAACTTCGAAAATAAGCTCTTCAGACAACTCTAAGCATATTTTGTCTAATAAACTACGAGGTTATTCCGAATGGTTGAGCTGCAATGAGCACTCAAAAGTTGGTTTCAAAAATTGATTTATAGGCAAAAATTTGCATTATAGAAGCGTATAAAGACTTCAGAAACATATAAATTGTTTATTATTTCAAAAAATGAATATATTTGTTCAGAAAGACAAATTAAGCGAGAAATAAAAAAGCACCCAATTTACACAATTCGTCTGAATTTTTATTTCTCGCTTAATTTTTCTGTCTGAACAAATATATTCATTTTTTGTAAATAATAAACAATTTATATGTTTCTGAGGTGTTTCTATGCTTCTATAATGCAAATTTTTGCCAAAAAATCATTTTTCAAACCAACTTTTGAGTGTTCATTGCAGCTCAATCATTCGGAATATCCTCGTAGTTTATTAGACAAAATATGCTTAGAATTGTCTGAAGAGCTTATTTTCGAAGTTTTGACGTTTCCTCCCCGGACACCCTGTATATAGATGAAGGTGATACGAAGTTCACCGGGTCGTCGAGTCTTGAATAAAAACTGTTTTAAAAAATTATCTTTAAAATGTCTTTCTCAAGTTTTTTGAAAAATGAGACGTTTTTGCGTAAGTTCTGGTTGAAATAATGCAATCTACGAGTACAAAAACATTTTTTCAAAAACCCCTCCAATTTTTTTATTTTTAAGTTTCTCAAAAATCGAAAGAATTCTGTATAATTAGCCTAAAATTCTGCAGTTTCAGAAAACGCCCAAACGACATTTTTTTCAAAATTGTCTCCAAAGATTTTTCTTAATTTTTTGTACGGAGAGTGGTAAATGCACAAACAACAATTTGATATATTCTTTATTTTTTGTTGTTGCTTTTTCATAATTACACAAATTTAATTTCTTCGAAATATCACTCACGTCAATATTTATATTAGGGACCATTTTATACATTATTTAATATGTTAGTGAAAGTACTCAAAATTATAGTCATTGAAGTTTCTTGAAAATTTAAAAGTTCTCTGAGAAAATCTATCTCAAAATGATTCATTTTCAGAAATGCTCAAACGACATTTTCTCAAAAACTGCTTCAAATTTATCAGTGAAAATTTGCGTATAAAACCAGGTTTGACTCTTCCATTACATTCCAAAAGTCATATTTCAAAACTTCTCTTAAGGGAACAAAAAATTGAGAAAATGTGAAAAAATGACCTAGGCGCCAATATTTGGCAGCGGGAAAGATGATGGGGCAAAATAAAAATGTTAGCCTAGACGGAAATGAACAGGAAACTAGCTAGTACGAGAAAATCCTAGAATCGTAGGACATCTGCACCACTACTTGATAATTGATATGATGTTTTGAATTACTGTCAGTTTAATTCCTTATTGATAGGAATATGCTTGGGTATAAGGGCAAGAAAATATTTGTAGGATTATACTTGTTTCAACGGTTCTCTTTAATATATTTCAACGTTCGTATTATTTTAACTTCTTCAAAACGTCTTTGTAATACTTATGAACAGAACATTAGTAGAACTTTTGAACAGACCACTGAGTTAAACACTTTATTTCCAATCCTCTTCTACTCCTAACTTGCTGAGTCACACAAAGATAATTTCACTATATTTGAGTAAAATCTCGCAGAGCGTTGAAATGTAAAGACTTGATATATTTCTCATTAATTTTAAATCCATCTCGAACTTAAAAGTTAATAAATTTAAACGTATATATGCTGTGATAATGTTTCTTTTCTATCAAATCCCTCCTCCCTTGTTTTCATTCCTATTATAAATGTAAGAAAATCCTTCCCCTTAATTGCGTACGTAATTTCTTTAAATGCACTCCTTTTTATTGTGTACTATTGTATTAAAATTTTGAAAGTGGTCAAGCGGAAAAGCAGGACCCTCATAGTCTACCTCTCTACTCATAGTAGAAGGTATAAAAAATAAATATGTAGGGCATAAAAATATTAGAAGCACCATGCATCATTTAAAAAACAAAACGAGACATAAAATATTTGTATGAAATTACCACAATAAAATATTTTTATTTGTTTATTTTGTAAAATAATCTTCTTTCGTTCCAAGTTAATAATGTTAGGGATTTACAGCGATGGAATCCAAAGTTGTTTTAGACGGAGTTCAAGATCATTGTGATTATTTGAGTGATTTGTGGAATAATTGCGTTTAAGATTTATTGGAAAATAGTAGGAGGGGCAAATTGGAGTACATCACGGATACATGGAACTGGCATTTTAAGGTCATTCGCGCGAAGGTTTAAACTGAACACGCATGCCGGTAGCATAACGATTGGGATGGTGGGGTGGCAGGGGGTGGGGAGGGGATGAGTAAATTGAATGACTGTGGTGCACGCGGTTTGAAGTACGAAATGGTGCTCTGGAAATTGCAACAGGGGAAATACTGACAAGAAAATTAGTCTTGTGTGACAAGTAACGTAACACACAGAGAACAGGATTTAATCATAATATTTATTAAGGAATTCAAAAAAATTAAAATTCTCCCATGTTACATCATTGCGAAGTTGGCAAGTTTGAAACCAGCGGGAAGCCTTCAATTCTTATTTTTCACATTTTGAGCTTGAAGTGACCATTACTGATGCAGTGGCAATTACCATGCCACAATTCATTTTGATTAAAAAATGTGTCATTTCTAACATTTTTTCCAAAACAGAAACATGTCTTTTCAAAAATAATCAATGTTTTCCTGGTCTGCACAGGAAGGTCCTGCGCTATGAGTCCATAATTCGGCCTACTGCATGGCAACACAGTGGGCTAACTGTAGGCTCTCCTGCCCCTCTTGAGATCACACGAGAGGGCGGCACATACAAGTAGCTTTTGTTATCAATCGGTGACGTTCAGTATTGTGAGGAGTTATCGTTCGTTTATTTTTTTTTCTTTGAAGCTTAAACCTGTAACTTGATCTTATTCGTCTATCCCAAGTTTAAGATAGCTATTCTCTACAGCTCGAAACTTGAAACAAATGACTTACCTTCTCAATTTTGTAAAAGCGATAAGAATAATTTGTATCAGAAAGAGGTAAAAGACTTTAAAGATTTTTTTATTGAATAAAACAAATTATAGACAGTTTTAAACTACCAAGACTGCTATAGTTTTCAATGTAAGGCTGTTCTGCAAGACAAAACGACGTTAAACATGTTTGCATTTATTTGTACAAATAAAACATTGAAAAATAATTCATTTTGACATTGAGTTACTTCGTTCTCTCACGGAAGTAGTTTATACCCCATGCTATTGCCAACTTATCTCAGGACCCTACAAGTGGGTTGGTTGGCACGAATTGACTTCATTATTTTTAGTCTCTGAAAGGTTGACATTCACGAATAAAATGTGCCATAAAGAATTCCATTGAGATAATCAATCTTGTCGAAACTAAACTCGATTTGTGTAAAAAATTACAAACTATTAACAGTGCAAACCATTCCAGGTCTCCCCTACTTCTACAGTTTTATTTTTTCACAACTATTTCACTAATGTCTGCCTGTGTCGTAAGTAGCCAATACTAAGCAAGGATATATTCAAATTAAACCAATCCCAGATGTTTCGCTATCACTTTATCTTTTTTACGGCTGTAAAATATTTGCTTACCTTTTTAAGATAACAATAGCAATTGTTTCTGGTCCAAAACAGCTTGTGCGCATCATTGTAATATTAAAATGTGTCGTCTTGGTAATGTTTAAAACTCTGAAATAGAATCTATTATTAAAGAAACAGCGAAAGGAACAGAGAACGCGTGTAGAAGCAATTTCAAGAACTTTGTGAAGAAAGAAAATACAAATGGACAGCACAAATTACAACTTTAAATTTAAACAACACAAATTTAAATAAATACATAAATAAACAGCATCCTACAAATTTAATAATTATTTATTTAAATAAATAAACAACTTCCTACAACTTTAATAATTGTGCTTTTAATAAATGTTCTTGTAAGTAGCCTTGTTATAATTGTTTTTTGAAAGTTTTATTACCATAAAATTTGAAACATATTTGGAATCATTTTCTGCATTAAACTGTTATTCAAATATTACATGATTATAAGTTATTCCAAGAGGCATAACGTGATACGTCGGAGCTGAATGAATGTTTTTCATTTTTCGGTTGTAATTTGAGTAATATTTCTTTTTTTCGTAATTCCTGTGATTTAAATTTTCCTTTCAAATCATGTAATGTGTTTATTCGTGAAATAGTCACACCTAATAACACTCGATGTGCTGTGATATTACTTATGATAAATAATATTGATTTATGAAATTAGTTTCTTAAAATATGAAACGAATATCGCACAACGAATATTCACAAGGTAAACCTTCCAGTAAACTATAGTTTTCGTTTAAATTTGACTATTCATCGTGGAAAAGGTGACAGATTGATGTTCCCAGTAGTTAATACGAGACCATGGATTACTCGTATTAGAGCAGTTGTATACCCATTCTGACATTTTTATTGTTGTTAATAGAAGGCGATTGAACATTACAATATTTATTCTCTAATAACTCTTTTCAAAACTGATTTCAGCCTCGTGAAGTTTGTCCTTAGACAAGCTGGATAACTTAAATTACATTCTTGTTACATCCATTACATCCCTCATTAATTGACATAATATATAATTGATTATGTATAACTATGAATTACATACATTATTGATTAAACCCTTCACATACTTGTAGCGGCAATGACATGCTTCGTCGTGCTGACGGCAGAGGCAGTCGCCAGCGGCTGCGTTCCGTAGGGGCATCGTGTTCCGCGGACGGCGTAGCGTGCGGGCTGTGGAGGGGTTCGGGGGAGGGGATGGTGCTGGGAGCGGGCAGCTGCGCCGGGGCATCGTGCCTGTTTGCGCCCCTAATGAGCCAACGCCCCCGACGACCACAGGTCGCGCTCGGTTCCTCCACCCCCCCTCGCGCGTAACACAGTTCGCGCTGCCTCACACAACAATGTCGGTGTGTCTACGTTGCTACCCATCGCTACACCGCTAGGGGAAATACGTGGTCGAAAAGGTTGGGGAGGTTCTTCCGTTTGCATTACAATCTCAGGCCTGTTAATAGAAATGGAATTGAAAGTTTTCAGAACAATTTTCTTTATCACTCCATATTTATAGGCAGCCAAATTAATTCAAATTTGGAGCCTAATTTCGAATATAAACAATTATAACCATTCTTTGAGATGAATTAACAGCAAAGGGCGTTCATTTCAAACGGCGCGTGAAGAATATACAAGGTCGAACTATGGCCAAGAGCCCCTCCACCCACAGATATATAGTGTATATCTGTGCCCCCACCTCCAAGGACGGCACCGCGCAAGCAGTCTTCCATTGTCGACATTCTAAGAACTGTATGATTTCCACTAAGACGCGCCGGTTGCACATTATTTGAAAACCAACAGTCGAGACGTCTGGGGGGGGATCTACGATCTTGGGAAAAATAGAGTAAATACGCGCGGGTCGACTACACTGAGAGCTGAATAATTTATTTACGATCGGCGTCCAGTTTTCGAAACGCAATGTCGCTCTATTCGCTTAGGCCGAATTTTTGGCGCATCAAAACTGAGCAAAAACCTGCATGGTGCATATGGCTTCATACACTCATGAATAATGAGATAAAACAAGGAATATAATCGGTTTCTTTTCGCCCAGGCACAGGTAGCACTGATATTTTATTCAATATTTAATATTGAAAGCAGATTCTAACGCCAGGGTGTGCTAACAGTCTTAATGCTTGTCGTATTCAGAATCTTCTTTTTGACAAAAGCTAAGGAAGAGGTTTTTGCGGATCACTGTCCTAACCTTTGACAGCTCTCCCACAGTGTAGCTACATTTGCCTTAACACTTCGTGTAATTACTGAAATGGTCTGGCGTAAAAAAATTGAGATTATTTTCAGTTTAATTTATTAGTGTTTAATTTTTTGTTCAAAAGCAATGTATAATCTATGCTATGTACTTCTGTGCTCAACGCACAAAACTACGTTTCAAAAGATATGGCTTTTTTTCTTTTCAGCAAGACATTGTAAATGAGGATCAAACATTTATACTAAAAAAAAGAATTTTTTCGTGTTTTTTGTGGCTGAATGTAGTAATCGTCGTATTAAAAGTGTATTTTATTATTCAAAAAAGATTAAAGGTCCCTAACGAATAAATCCTAAGAACTCTTTTCTGCGCCTTGTGAGTTATTAAGATAAGCTCTGCCCCTCTGCTCGTAGCACCCACTTGTTCCCACGAAGACCAGCACAGCTTCCTTGAAAAGGCAGTAGGCAGAGAGAGACCTAGACAAAAGATACTGTTCGTAGAGTAAACATTGCAAGAAATATTCTTTTGACATAAATATTGTACTTTATAAAACCAAACAATAGTTTATTTATTATTTATAATAGTCACCTGACAAATCGTTTACTCAATCACAACTCATTTAAACAGCTGGGACAAAATATAAATATTTAACATTTCTGACATAGCAAGCCCTTACTTTGAAACTACGCGGCGCTGGCGAATGCTGAGTTCTACCTTGTCTGGCAGTTTGGTTGCCAAGTATAACAGAGTTGCTAATCGTGTTTCTCACAAGACGTAAGTCCACTTGAGACCTCTGGTGATGCACCGCTGTCCCCCTCCCCCCTGCACGTGCTGCACCACGCACGTGGTTCCCACGAGTCTATAGCCACACACATCCACGGTCCCATTGCTGGTTGCCGCGAGGTGAGTCAAAGACGTTGAAAATATCGAGAGCGAGACTGGAGGGTTTGATTGCGAGATTGGGTATTGATGGGAGCAGTCACAGAAAACTACGATCAGAGGAGCTTCTCCTCCGTAGACCGGCTGAATTCGACTTATAAAGCCAGTGTGGGAAAACCGCCACTGTCGGGACTCGAACTCTTGGACCTATCGATTAGCGGCTCTGCAGCGGCAACGGATGTTTCCCCTGAGCCATCCCAGGTGGCGAAGGTCGCTTCGGAGTAGGGATGGGCAAAATCGTTCATTTTTGTGAACAGTTCTTTGTAAGATCGTTCTTTTTAGTGAACTAGTTCGTTGAACTAGTTCAAAAGAACGAAATAGTTCATTTATTTTCGCCACGTACACAGGGATGCCATATTGGGCGGAATACCGCCAATTGGGCGAAATTTTCAGAATATTTTGAAATTATCAGAAGCAGTGTCAGTCGAGCTTTATTCACCGGTTACTAGTACCTTCTTTCCCCACTGGGTTATTTGGCGGGTTTTCCCAGAAGGGATCTGGCAACCTTGGACGTAGGTGTTTTTTCAGCGTTGAAGCTGAAATTTTTGCCGACACCATAGGTCGAGGCCAAAAAATCAACAGAGACCATGAAAAATCACACTTACCTGAGGATATAAGAATATTTTTCTACATCTGTATAAAAATTATAATATAAAAATATGTGGAAAAGTTCTTAACTTTATTTTGCAATGAAGTGTTTGATATCTCGAGAAAAAGCAATAGGTTGGAGAGCATTACTAAGGGATACTTCGTTAAATTCCCGTGAATGAAGTACTTTTTTCACGGTAACACGACCGTTGTCTTGGAAACAGTCTTTTTTAATGGATATAAAAAATAGCCTATATCATACCCTGTTAACAAAGCGCAGAATCTGCCTTTATTGTAGACAGAGATATAGAATTGGATTTTGTGTAAATGCTTCATTTTATTTTGCGTGAAATGTTGCAACATGAGGCCGATAAGCCGAGTGACGTAATCCTACGAACTAAATAAAATCACTTTTGCTGCATATGTCATACACTATTTGTAGACAGTCTTTCTGAGTTTCATTATATTTTAATTCAAACATATGCATTAAATCTACGTTGTATTAAGTAGCTCATGAGATCAGACGAAAGTATTTTGTTTTCATTGTTATATTCACAGTTTTATCTGAATATAATGAACATGTCACTATGTAATGAAATGTTACTTTTGGCGATAGTGCTAAAAATTCTTTTTATAGGTTCTCTCGTGCCCGTGTCACGTCACTTTGGGACAGCTAGGTGGCATTTACAAGAATACCCGTCTCGTATTAAATGATTTCTTTTGATAAGTATCTAACATGCTTCATTGCAGTTCAATTTTCTCATATATTAAACAACCCTTAAATTGTTGCTTACAGCAGAAAAGTGAATTCTACTCTATTTGCCAGTACATGAAAATTCATATTTTAATTTTCATGTACTTGCAAATACATGCAGTACATGAAAGATGTGCATTGAATGTGACAGATAGAATATGTTGTCACATTCAACTGCGCACTTCACTAAACCGTTTTACAAGTAGGATTACAAACAAAGAATATTATTTGTAAGAGAAATAACTCCATGGGAATCATTAATCAAAGTAGCTGTTATTACTCTATGCTAGGCATACTGCCCTTGATAATCCAGATTAGTGACATTTATATTCAGCAAGTTATCAAAATGCAATTTCAGCAATATAAACAGCACGCAAAGGTACATTACACACAATACAAGCAGCCAATATCCCCAAAGTCATGTGAATTCCGACCACTGCATGTTGAAACCTGCGCAGTGAGCTCATGCGCACTGTGACCAATGAACTACAGGAGAGAACTAATTGAACTACTGAACTAATGAACGATGACCGGCGAACTAAATGAACTACTGAACTAAATGAACTAAATGAACCACGGTGTAAGATATATATAGCGCGTCCAAGCATTTGATTGCAGTACAGAGCTTATGGAGAACAGCGTTGTCACTTCTCACACCCAACACTCACCGTGCTGGATACTCGGATTGACATGAAATTTTGCCAGCTTGTTCAGCGTCTTTCAAAATCCATAAATATTGATTTTTGAGGAAAGAAGCATCGCAAGTAGTGGTTTTGCGACAATTAGTATTCAGACCTTTCATGACCTGCTGCCTGTCGAAGTGCGGAAATCACCGCGCCCCGACACTGTCGTCAGGGTTTCAGTTGCCGGGGAGGGCACGCAGGGTGTTAAAAACGGGTGTTTACATGACAGGTGCAGAAAGAGAAGAAGGTCGAACACATGCGTGGAATCATCCAAATACAATTATTGCAAAGATATGAGCCTCTGAAAATGTTATCTCGTTATGGGACGAATAAATAAATACATTTCACTTTTGCTTAGAAACAAGATTTTCACAATGAAGGGTTCTAATAAAAAAACTTTCAAAACAATGACATCATGTGCACATGTATGTAAGTTTATTTTTCACGTTTCTTAAAAATAGCATTGGTTTACAATATACTTACGACTTCACTAAAATTATTAAGAATGCGTGTTACTTTGCCGATGAAACTAAAAAGAGACCAACGGATATGACCTTTGCCATCAGTCGTGAAAGAACGAACGCGCTATAAAATCTGACATCGATTGGTAAACGTTTTTGGCACTGCCAATACAATTTTGCTCGTTGCAGGAAGCGCGGAGGTCTTGATGCAAAACGTCTCTAATACACTATTTCTAATACTCCCTAACACTTCAAAATTTTAATAGTATGTGGGTTTTGCTTGGTGTTCTTCTAGCGAGCGAAATGTTGAAAATGTTTGCTGCATTCGCTTCCAATACCGGATGTCCCACGAAAGGGGAGCTGTCTTCCCACGGACGACAGACGACAACTCAGGGTTTCGCCAGTCTGCGAGTGTGAAGGTCACAGAGAACAAAGTTATATTTCCTACTTTTTTATTCATAAGCAAGATGAAATTTCGGCAGGGGGTCTCACCCTTTCTTCAGTTCTCACCACTTACAAGTCTGTAGAAAATTAGAACGAAAATAATTTCAGAACATTTTAAATAGATGGCTTAATATTAGAAATTAAAGATGTTTGATAAAAAAGGTGTATTATTATCATTTAAAAAACAGAACTTTCAATGAGAGTTAAAACTGAAATATCAATAGCAAAACAAGTCCAAATCAAGTTGGAACAGATTGCTTATTCATCACATACTGACAAGGCTTGAATTGTTTTGCGCGAAAGACATCGATATCAAAGTCAATATTGCTAATTTTCAGTCTCAAGTCATTTTAATCGTCCAATTTATCCACTTTTTTTAAATGTAAAATAAATGGAAAATGTCCATTCACTAAGGTGAGATGACATGGCTGGTATCAGATACTGCAAGGTTTTGTGCGGACAATGCATAATATAATTTTCGAACACCCAGCTAATAATTCGTCTCATATTTGCATTTGAAAGCACATTTTACGACAGCTACTGGTTGAATGTCTTTGGAATTAATATTGTTAACTGTAAAATTTCTAATTCACTTTTAGATATGTTTAAATGTATTTCACTGTTTTTAATAAGTGAAATTCAAAAATAAATACTCTATTTTTCCTTTCACATCGCCTGTTGAGAATCGCTGAGAAGTATTCAAAATCACTGAACGACATGAGATGTTCGTTCGGAGCGCACGATATATTGTTTTTATCACCGTCTAACTCAAGAACCATGATTCATACAGAAATGCGGTTGGTCTTATATCAAAATTTGGACTTCCCTTGTCATTTCATCCGCTGGGTGTTTGTGTTTTTCTGCAACAATAAAAAAGTTTCTCGCATAATGAAAATTTAAGAACGTCAAAATGTAGAAGTAAGCACATGGTTATCATTTATAATTAATTTAATGGAAATCAAACCATCAAACAAAATTACAAAAGAACCACCACATTCATAAGAGTTCTGGGAATAACTGGTAAAAAACTCAATTGCCTGAGATCAACACAACTGAAGCTATCGTTGAATGAACTTGTTAAGTATTTGCGCGTGAAACACTATGGACGAGCCGAATAACCCCCAGCTTCCTGAATCGGCAACACAGCTTGCGGTAGAAAGAGAGAGTCTTATGTAAAATTGTATTGGATAGAAAGAGAGGGTAATACTCCATAAGGCTCCGTACTGCATTCAAATGTTTGGATGCACAATAGGTGTGTCAACTAGCCGCCTTTGGGACAAAATTTTTGAAGCAAGTTTGAGGCTAGTTCCTCGCTTATCCGTACGGTGCGCACGATCGAATTGGGCATTCATGATGGCGTCTCGCGATTTAGTGGCTTCCATCAGAGGTTATAAAGCTATTAAATGGATCACCATCGTGTCCCAAAAATGCCCAAGTCGTTCGCAGCGCTTACATAGCGAGAACTGTGAGAACTAGCCTCACATTAGCTTCAGTTTTAGACCGGGAGTGAACCCACCTATATCTCTTACACCGTGAACTGAACTAAACGAACTAGGAATAGTGACAGGCGAACTACGAACGATGACCCGTGACAGATGAACTATAGTTCACTAAATGGTCGTTCCGTATCGAACCGTTCCTTTTCAAGAATAGTTCAATTGAACTAGTTCGTTCGCGATCGACACATCCCTACTTCGGAGGCAGCCGAGTGGCGAGTGGAGGCTCCGAGTCGCTTTGGAGGCTCCTTGGCTCGCGACTAGAGCGCTCCTCCCACCCCGCGAACGCTCCGAAAGCGCCGCGCTGCCCCTCCCGGGGAGTTTATAAGAGAGTACAGGCCCCCTCCCGCCCCACCCGCTCATTTGGCACAGTGGGCCCAAACCACAGCGAAAGCGCGCGGCGCACTTTCACGCCTGTTTGGGCCGGCTGTGAAAAAACGTGGGTAAGCTATTCCGCCGCATAGATTTTTGCAGTATTAGTTTACATCATGAGTCACGTGACCACAACTCTGACACTTGATTTGAAAAGTCACACAGCACGTTGGCCGCCATGTTGCATGGAGGAATGTTGAAATACATTTTGAAAGTGGTATTAAGTGAAAATTTTCAATGAAAAATATCCCGACGAAGGTGTAATTGAAATAGAAGATGCACTATCTTTTTAAATGCTTCATATACGTTTCGATGACTTGTAAAAAGGTGATAATTTTTATATCCGTGTGCATTTAAAATCCCTGATAATATAGTGACGCAAACTGATGCCTGAAAGGCATTGGCTGAAGTCAGATGCTATGATCACCCATGACTTTTCATCATGGTGGTATTGACCGTCTTCTCCAAGTGTAGAAAACATTAATTTCATTTCGTCACTGATCTAATCAATGAATATATGTGTAATTCATTATATCTACACATTATCAGCTGTACTATATGGAACAGAGACAATATAATCAGAGGTCTTCATTCATAGCATTCATTATTTCTAAATTTGATGTGCAAAAGGCAAGAAAGCAGTTAAAAATAACATTTTAAAAGATATTGTGGTACAAAATTCATAATAACAAAAATTAATAAAAATGTTGTGAACTCTAAAAATTATACTTACAATTACATCGCAAGAAACTGTTCTTTCTTTGTAATCTTATATTGCACGAGGTCACGAGATTTGATGTTTACACTCCAACTATCAAATATTTCTCTTCAGTTTTACTACTGAAATATTTTGTTAGTAGTAGGCTAAATTGTAATATGTTTACGAATTTCTTTCACCCGCGATGCAGTCTGTACGAAATGCAATGGACTCTCTTTTGATTCTTGGAATAGTATGACTAAAACCGCTGTTTGTTTTTGTTGTTTTTTGTTTGTTTGTTTTTTCGTTTTCGAAATCGTGTAACCGCCAACACAGCGAAAAGGGCCACATCATATATAGAGAAATCCTCAAAAGGGACTGGAAGCCATACTTAAAGGTAGAACGGAATTCCTGGAGTGAGTTCTGTCTGTTGGCATGAAGAAAGATAATAACAAATATATATCATCTCGTCTCCTTATAGCGATTTTTATATTTTCCAGGCCATGAATTCCAAGTTCAACTTCTTGCCTGATATCATGTCTTTGCTTGCAGAAAAAGACAAAACGCAAAAGTACCTTCGTTTAATCATAGCTTATAGGAATATATGTTTTCAGCTTGATCGAAATCGGTCTCAGAAGAGCAAAAAGAAAATAAATACGGAAAAGAAAGAAAAAGGTTAAAAGAGGCAAAATACTAAAAATATGCATGAGAGGCTAAAATACCCATAAAAGACAAAATGAAAATGTTCTAAAACAACTCCTCCCTTCCCATTGTCATACTATTTCAAATCGCAACGATAATAAGGCAGTTTGCGAAACTTGCAGACAATTTTGGAAAAACACATTTTGATAGCTGACTTTACAATTTTTACACAATCACATGCACAGTTTAAAGTAATGTATGCGTGTGTCTTATCCAAATCAAATAACGCAAGTTTTCGGGGTGCTTGGTTCCGTTCTTTCATATCTGTTTCAGTTCATCTTCCTGCCTTGACGACCGTCCCTTTTTCTCGTCTTTACGTCCAAGCCGCGCCTTGTCACCCATTTTGTCTCAGAGGAGCCGCTGCTCGTGCGTCTTCTGTTTTTATCTCCACTGCGCGCCGCGGGGTGTGTTGTTTGCGTCTAATCTGTTTTCTTCGCGAGTTGCCACAAACTGATTGCGGATGAGAAACGGAAGTACGGATAAAAGACAAATGATTGAGATCAGTAGAAATATTAATTTATCGCTACGCTAAATATATAATAAAGTGAGTTTACACTACAATTTTGCTGATTAATCCATTGCCTTAAATAGTTACACAATGCGAAGACTTTGGTTACGGTGCACACTGCGTGAAGAGAAACGTACATTTAATAATTAGCTACATATTCTTATTTTAATTATCAGATAGTACCTTCATTTTCTACCAACTAAATGATGTTCTTTTAAAATAACAATTTTGAAAAAATGTATCCTAACAATTTTTCGTATTTAACAAATTAATGAACAAATTGACGAGTTGCCATCATTAGCACGTCGTTTCTACATCATTCGCTTCTTGCAATTAGATTTAAAGTTGGAACATTATGCCTCAGTTGACATTGAGGTTACAAAATGAAATAATTATTTTGTTCAACCTAGTGCAAAGCAGTCTAAAGAAATACGTTGTTCTGCAATCCCTGAAGTTCCCAGACAAATAAATTAAATGCATCAATATATAAATTAACGAGGCACTTCAATTGAAAATGCATTTTCGTGAAGTTTTTGTGTAGAAAATTCTATTTAATTTCTCACTGCTCAAACGTTTACAGGTATGATGCTATATCTCTGTTATAAATGTTGTATCCAATGTTCTTTGAAGTGTTACTTTTGATATATCCAGCTTTTCGTGATTCCAAATTCTCGAGTACGCCAAGAAAAACAAACTCTCTCCACAGCGTGCTACCTAACTTGAAATTTACGAGATTTATTCCAGTAGTACTGTACATGCAGAATTAGTTTAGTACACGTACGCTACATCTTGGAACACAGTCAAAAATATTTGTAAATATATCACTTCATTCACCTTCGTGTTTTTAAACTATCATTTCCCTATTCATTTCTATTGCCATCGACCTTGCTTCTATTTTGAGATCATCGTAGGTCAGACTCGAAATGTATGGAACGATGCCATTAACGAAATTAACGAAAGATTAAATGAAATAAATTAAAATTAAATTAAAACTAAATGCCTGAATAGCTCATATCATTTAAACACTCTTCAGCGCGTTGGTAGGTTATTGTTAGATTTGTCGATAAATAAATGAAAACATGTCTTGATAATAAGGACAAATTATGTTTAAATGGTGGACTGAATACTGAAGAATACACTATGCACTAATGATTTTTTCTTATTTTCCTATTCATATCAGAAAATTGTATCAAACCATAAAAATTCACAGCAATCAATAATAATCAATTAACTAGTATATTGGAATCTCATTTAAGCATTACAAAAAATCCCTAATTAATAAACAATTTGTTTTCGACAATCTGTGCAGCATAGTAAATGAATGTTAATATCGCAAACTCAACCTTCAACTATGCACTTTGAAACGAAAATTCAAAGACTTCAAGCCTTCTTATTGTTTCTCAGGGAATACGGAGAGAAATTATAAAGAAAAAAATTGGTAGAATACGTATGGGCCCTTCTCTCCCTTTTATTTCACAATCACAAGGTAAAAGGCACTGTTTGATGGCCGATTTCCGAACGAGGTCCTTAGGTCACTGCCGACAAACCGGTAAATTAAATGTATCTTAGGGAGACAATGGTAACTATTTCCACCGATGACAGAACACATAACTCTTCTTGCCGTTGCCTACAAGTCACCTGTCACCTACAAGTCACCTACAAGTCATTTGTTCCACATCACGTTTAACTATGCCGCCACCACAGCCTCCTAACTCGATATCCTCTATCCCTACCGCCAACGCTGCCTTTGCCTTTACCGCCCACTCCACGTCCAATGCCACCCCAAGCAAGCCCTTCATAGCAGCCATTGCCATCATGCCTTCCGCGCCATCTCCAGAATCCCTCGAAAAACACTGCCTTTGTAACTCACTTTGTAACCCTTTGTAACTCACACTGCCAATGCCATCTTCCAGCCAATCCATTATATTGTAGACTAAGCTACACCATCGACGTCACCACGACCGTGGCCTCCGCAACAAGCGTCTCCTCCGCCTTCATCACAACGGAGAAGGAAATTTACCACAAATCGCCTCTAACTCAGCGTCCACCGAATTTGCCACCACCGCTGTTGCCATCTGTTTTCCGCATCACTATCACCATCGTGCTCATTATCACTTCACTTGCTGCCACCATCGATCGACAGTGTTTGGTGGAGATTTCCAGCTGTTCTTATCAGTAGTTTTCCGTGTTTTTTTTGATGAATAACAGGCGAATGCCGGAGCATTACCCCAACAAAAGGGCCACGGACCACGCCCATTTCCGTACTCTCATCCTAAATACAGGTATACACACACCTATAGATACGCATTTCGCTACCACCCCGTGTCAGGAGCGTAGAGCTCGTTCAGACTGGAGAAGGGCTCCGCTGGGGGAGAAATGTGGAGGGGCAGAACCTTCTCAATCTCACGTTTGTTTCGGCGCAGTACATCACCACATAATAGAAAGTATTCAGGAAGGGAAATAGATGGCGATTCCTATGGTCTTCGAGAGGTGGCGAGGATGCAACGGTCGCCATATACAAACCAAGTAATCACGTTTCTTGCACATAGAAGTAGCACATAGTATTGTATCTAATGTATTGTACGACAGTAGTGGAAGAATGTACCAAAAGTGTACTTCAAAGATGGAAGTTGGTGAACCAACAATGGACCAGGAAATAACATGGAAACCAACGGACAAGAATTAATGAATACATCCTTGGCCACCATTATTATTAGTTACTAACACTCATTATTAACTAATTTATGTTTACAAATTTAATTTAAAATTTGTTATTGTTAACAAAATATTTACACATTTAATATCCACAACGAAACAAACATAAAATTACCAGGTAAACAAAATTAGCGTACAAAAAACTGCAAAAACACACATGCCATATAATAAGAACATAGCAACGGAAAAACAGCAACAGTGGCGGCCATCCAACCCCATAGAATACAGGTGGCCCAAATGGCGTTGAGGAAGCACAATACTCGGTTTCAATATGGCGGACACTGCATGAAGTTGGCGCACGGAATGCAGGGAAGTTTCTCTTCAGTATGCTTTCTATTCTGTGATATCATGTTCCAGCAGGAAAAGGCAACAGACACCTCTTCGGGGTAAAACAAGCGCTACATTTTCGGGGCAAATGTCCTAAGCAGTTAACGCGCCCGGAATCAACAAACACTTTCACATACACGACAATGCCTTCGCCACCACCGCGTCCAACTCCGCCACTGCCGTTGTGTCCTCTTCTCCCATCTTCTCCTCATCCGTCCTAACATCAACGCGCTCTTCTCCACTTCACCTGACTCCATTACGGGCTTGCCTTGCGTCGCCAGGGCGCGGGGGGTGTTGAAGTGATGCGTAAGCACGGTTTTGCCCAGTGTGTTTTTCTCACTTACAGTGAATATATTATAAAGACCGGAATACAACGGTGCATCATAATATGATGCATTAACATGCTAGCATAAACATTAACATATTATCTTAATGTTTTGATAGTAATTTAAGTATAAAATTATATTTTCTGACATGATTTTAAATTAAACGGGAAATATCTCCTATAGCAACTGTCGACGAACTCATTTTCTCCCATCGAAGACGGACACGAAACAAACATCAATATTAAGATCAGAATCAGAGATTTGTTTCAATGAATCATTAGAATAGAACTTTTCATCTACTGATTGAAATTCCAAAGCATCGATTTATGGCGCAACAAAATGTGCAGTCAGTTTGTCGACCCTTGCATACATGACTGCAAATGTGCATTTTTGTCGATGATGGGCACCGAGGGTAGAGTAAATAATTTATGTACATATTTTTATTGTTTTTTGTAATTAACTACGCCTTAGTTTATTTTTTGAAAATTGGCAGTGAGAAGTTGAGTAACAGTAAATGGAAGTTCATGCAATTGCATGTTTTTTGTCAACAGCCATACCTTCCTTAAACTTGAAATATGTATGTTTCATGGCAAAATATGGAAAATAAGGTAAGAAATATTTTGTATGTAATGCATATTTTGCATTCTTAGACCTTTTTGGAATGTAAATGAATGTTTTTGCTCTTTTTTGACTTTTTGCCTAAAATAACATAAATATATTTATTTCCATGTAAAAATATTTATTAACACACAGCATGAACATTTTTGTTGCTTCAAACACGTTAGAATATTAATTTTCAGACTACTGACGGAAAACGGCCCCGACGTAATACTCGTATCTTGTCATCAATTTATCGCCAAGACTTGACACCTCACACTTTCTTTCGTCATTGCATTTATTTGGAAATAGTTTTCTTCTTCCAGGTAATGTATTTAGCAGAAACATGTCAAAATATAGTTCGTACTCGTAATATCATGTGATGTGGAAATATTTTCCACGTTCAAAATTTTATAATCTGCTGGGATCGACCTAAACAACAGAAAACCTAAATAAAAATCTTGTGACTTTCAAAAATATTACAAACAATATCCCTACAGCATATTACTTATCCCATGATTCCTCATTGTTGAAGAAAGTTGCATATTGATATCATAAACCGTTTAGAAGTTATGAGAGTAGCTCGTAGTAAGGGGACACCCGGCATGTAGTATTTAGGATGACTACGTACCTTTAGCATCTCTTGTAATTTTTGAACGGTTGAAGTTATTGCAATGCAGTTTTCACTAGTATTTTTCGAGATATTGAGGTACCTTTTTCAAATAGAACTATACAATTTTTTTTAGTCTATCATGACGAGCGTAAAAAGTCGAAGCCAATGATATAAATATTGTCATATGTTGGATAATAATTTTTTGAGTAATTTGATTTTCTTGCGACTCGTTTATAACGGATATTTTAAACGTAACAGTCCACCAGCGAAGGTCGCTCAGCGCTTTCCCTGTTAGTATTGGCTCGGGGCGTTACAATATCCTTAACCACGAGTAGCAAAAAATCAAAATTACTAAAAAATGCTTATCTAACAAAATACAATATTATATTCGTCTTTTTAGGCTCATGACTGACTAAACAAACATGTATAGTTTCCATTTGAAAACACAAAGTTACCTCAATATCTCGAAAAATACAAGCGATAAAATACGGTAAAAGTGCACTCGCTGGTGTAAAAACAACATGTACAACTAAAACAAATACAATGTAAGTGAATGGCATTATTTGACTAAAGATAGAAAGAGAATGTACAAAAATTCAATAGACATTATAGACTAATACTTTTATTCTGTGCATTTTTCCTACTATTCATCTTTTTTCTCGGAAAGAAGAATTATAAATTTAAGCATTGGACAACCATGTGAGAAGGGGAAAGAATAATTTGTCCAGGGGATCGTAAACTGCAGTAGGGAGTTAGTTCTGCGTCAAGAATAGTCGACCGAGAACAAAACAGCACTAGGTCACAAAGCCCCGAGAATAAACATGTTCGATAAGTGACGGTTTGACAGTAATGTCACCATTAGAGTTCCAGCCAGACGTGGACATTCGTTTTGCTGGATAAATTATGTTGTCAAGGTTCCATTATGCTGTTAGTTACGAATATATTCAGTGTTAATTTTTTAATTTCTTCTATTATATTTTCCATCTGTGTTAACAGAAGTATAAGTTACAACTAAATTGTACGTTCGTAAGTGCCAAAATGTATCATGTTTAAATCCTTCTGGATCTTGTTTTGCCTTCTCTGAGAAAAAAAACTATTACCTCTTGAAAAATCTAACTTTTCTGAAGAGAATTGACAGTAATATCAAATGACAAGAATAGCCTCGTATTTTCAATGTTCGTATCTTATTTCTAAATGTAGAAATTAAACACTTTGTAATAAATGAAACTTTCAAAGAAATTTAAAAAACTATTGATGTAGTTATGTCGTAACTCTAAACACATTAATTAACCTTTCCTCAACGTGGACTTCGGCTCTCACATGCGCTACCAGAATGAAACCATTAATATGAAGCAAAAAGGCATTCTACTCCTTAAAATGGCATTTAATTTTGAATCAATAAGAGGCGTTACACTACATGTTTTCGTCTTGAGTTATTGATTATTGATCAACGACGGAGTTGTTGGGGAGAAACAGTTTGCAACAGCGCTACAATGAGTGGCAAGTGCTCTCTAATGAAAGCATAGGCTTCCGCGATCAGAGTCAATACGACACGACCTGACGAAGGTCGCAGCATGACGGCTGAAACGTCGGCATTGTGCCTAACAGACAAGAAGATAAGATGCTCTCTTTCCTATCAGTTTATTATTTGATTTAGTTGTACATAGATCAGTTACATTACAGGAATACACACACACACAGGTTGGTGAAGGCGGAGCAGTTCACGACAGCCACTGTAACCACTACGCTACAGAACCATAATTGCCGCCTCAATAAAATGGCTAGCTGAGGAGTGGGTTACCATAGAAATGCTGAATCATGCAGCGCACAAACAACCCCCTCCCGCTGCGGCTCCCCGCTTCCCAGGAGTGAAGGAAGAGAGACTTCGCGGAGTGCTGGGCCCTCGTGCTGATGCTCCTCGGCTGGGAGCGTTAGAAGCCCGCGCCGCGACTTATGCGAGATCTTCTCGCATCGCTTAATGTTTAATAAGCCTGCCGCGCCTACGTGCTCTCCCCAAGCGGGCGGGCTGATGTGCCGGCTTCTGCTTGTCTTCTTCCCCCTGCATATTGTATTTCCTTCTAAAACACTGTGTCTGCGTTATGTACTGAAGTTAAACCAGAACGCTCCTTTGTATATCGTATGCCGGTCGCACCAGTGGCAAGACCTTTACAGGGAAGAGGAACTAAAAATACAGAGGAGATACTAACTAAAAATAGGGAAACCATCTTTTTTTAAATTTTAGATATAGTGTGTACAATACAATAAGTTTGCAGTGTATTATCTAAAATATAAAAGAACGTGGTATTCTAAAGCCAAATTAAGAGCTTTATTGTTCCAAGAAACTATTCTGCTCTTTACCGAAAGTGTAATTTATATTATGCGTGAGGTTTCTACGAGAACTTTGTTGTTAAATTCTCCGTCGAATGCAAGATTTGCACGACTTAAACCGAGCCATGGTATGTGGGTACACCGAAAAACCTATATTCCTAAAATTGCAAAAAATGTTTTAAAAATTTCTTTATTGCAGCTGAAGGAACGTAAGTCGCTTGGGGCCCCCAAAGCCATGATTTTTGAACCCAGGACGCACTCATTTCGCGTAACACACGGTACAACGCGTGTGAGAATTTTCTTGGTCTCCTTCTGTGTAAAAAACACTATAGGCCTTGGGTTTAATGTGTACGATTACATATTTGCCGAAAGACCGAGAAGTTCTATTTCTACTGACACCATTTGTAAACTTTCATTGGGAATATGAGATTATTGATTTTTTTAGTGTTTCCAGTCATTAGCTCCATCAGTGCAATGCCAAAATACCGAGTTCTATATCTATTGTCACTATTTGTAAAATTTCATCGAGAATAAGAGATTAATGATTTTTTAATATTTCCAGTCATTACTTTCATCAGTGCAATGCTGTTTATCCCTGAAGATGGCTGTGGTCCTCCCCCACTGGTAGGTGTGATCCGGCGGCGACCCTCATATCACCTTGTAGGATTTCCCCCTCCATGCATCTAACAGTGTCGAGACAAGCTTTAACCTTCCAGCTCCCAACTGGTCGCACGACATGTGTGGTAATGCGTGTGTGAGTGTGTGCATGTGTGTATGCAAAGTAAGGAGGGAACAAGGACAAGGAAGAAAATATCGTGCGCGGTTCGTGACCCATTTGTTTGGGTGCTGATCCATCATTAGTGTGGTATTCTTCGAACAAAAAACACTGAAAATTATCGATAATAATAATAATAATAATAATAATAATAATAATAATAATAATAATAATAATAATAAAAATGCCTTTATTAATGGCGAGGCTCAGGCCATAAGGCCTGCTCTTCCGCCTAACCACTCAATCTACATTAATACAGAGAAGTAATATTTTATGAGGGGGAGGGCCAGCTTTACATTTACATCTGGGAGAGCAAAACTAGGGACCACCCCGGCATACGCCTTAAGCGATTGAGTAAACCCAGAAAACCTCAATCAGGATGGCGGCTAAAGGCCGAACATTTTAAAAACAAAGAGAGAAGTGAAAGAGAGGGGAAACACAGATGAAAATGAAGAAGAAAGAAGAAAGGAGAGAGTCTAAAAGGGGGGACAACTGTACATTTATGACTGGGAGTGCAAGACAAGGGACCATCCCGGCGTACGCCTTAAGCGGTTGAGTAAACCCAGAAAAATCTCAATCAGGATGGCGGCTTAGGGCCGAACATTAATAGAGCAGAATATATACACAGTAGAGAAAGAGAAGAGAAAGATGTTCGGAGGGGGGCGAGTCATAAAGAAAAAATGGTGAAACTTGTGAGAGAAAGGGAAGGGAGAAGAAGCGAAGAAAAGGAGGAAGAAAAAGTAGGCGGAAGACGTGAAGTTATTCCAGAGACGTTACGTCAAGGTACATTCGGTTTACATGAGCACTTTACATAAGTATAAAATCATTTTTAACACCAGAGGAGTACAATACATTATAGGCTAATAGTAACAATAATTTAAATTACAATATTGACAGTATTCAGGAACAATATAAAAGTAAAATAAGATCCAAACATCAAATTGTATTTATACCAATATATTGTAGTGAAGATTATGATGATAATACAAAAATAGCTAAGAGTATAAGTACTTCTATCTAGAATGTCGCTAGTCACTTTATATATATTTTATTTAAACAATTCCATTAAGATACATTGAAAATTATATGATTGTGTTAAATAATTTAGAGGGTGTGATACAGAAAGGAAAGTGAAGAGAGTCATGAGGTATGGGATGGAATTTTGAATTTAGAGAGTGCGAAAAGTACAGCATTTAGAGGGTGCGGTAACCGGGTGTTTGGAAGTGGGAAAAGTCTGGAATTGAAGGAGATGTTAACAGCCATTCTGCATGTCATTATTCCTTACCATGTGGTTAATTCATTTTTGAATTTACGGAAAGTATTTGAATGTTTTAGACTCGCTGGTAGTTTATTCCAGGCTCGAATAGCTCTAATGGTGAATGATCTACTGAACGAAGTAGTGTTGTGACGTGGTACACAAAGCAGCGCTGAATCACGAGCTCGATTTAATTTCAGAGGACTGAAGTTACTTATAAGGCGTGTTACATGTGTGCCGGTTAAAATTTTATAAAGAAGAAGTAGAGAATGAAATAACCGCCTTTTGTCTAGAGTAAGCATTTGAAGTTTGTCGAAAAAATCTGATACATGGACGTATTCCTTAAATCAAAAATAAACCGTACGCATGCGTTCTGGGTTACTTGAAGTTTACGTTGTAATTTAAATGTCATGTTGGTCAGAAGAAAGTCACAATAGTCGAAATGTGGCATAATAAGATATTTGATGAGAGTCTCACGTGTGCTGATTGGTAAAAGTGTTCGTAGGCGTTTCAGGGAATGCATTGAGGCAAAAACTTTACGGCAGATTGAATCTATATGCGAGTTCCAGCTGAGGGTGTTGTCGATAAGCACACCTAGGTTTTTGACTTCTGAACACCAAGGTAGAACGGTGTCATTAATATAAATTTTGGGCAGAGCAGCAGATGAGATTTTATTCATAGTGCTTTTCGAACTGATAATCATGCACTGTGACTTATTTGGGTTTAACTGTAAGCCTAGGGACGCTGCCCAGTTGCTCAGTGTTATCAAATCTTCATTAATTTTTTGTGCGAGTGAGAAGAGGTGAGATGGGTGACCGCTTAGGTATATCTGAAGATCATCCGCATACATTTGATGACGACAATATTTAAGCGCATTACCTACGTCATTTACATAGATTAAGAAGGCCAGTGGCCCTAACACAGTACCTTGAGCAACTCCGCGGTTAAGTACCAAGTCACTTGAGCTGCGGCTACCGGATACCACTCTTTGGGTCCTTGAGGTTAAGTAATTGAGAAACCATGTACGTGTCTGCTGTGCAAATCCCATGATTTTTAGTTTTGCGAGCAAGATGTCATGATCTACGGAATCGAACGCTTTGCTGAAATCCAAAAGAATCAAAATAGTTATATTACTGTCATCTATTGCTTTTCTGGCGTCTTCAATAACGTTTAGTAGCGCGGATCCAGTATTCCTGCCGGAACGGAAACCTGATTGCTGATCATTTAAAAGTGATTTTTTTTTGAGATACTGTTCAGTTTGCTTCCGGACGACTTTTTCGAGTACTTTAGAGATAGTTGGGAGTATGCTTATTGGGCGGTATTCAATAGTGTTTTTGTTTGATGCTGTTTTGGGAATAGGATGCACGAGCGCAGTATTCCAAGATGAAGGGTATTGTCCGCTCATTAGTGAGAAATTTATTATTTCGGTGATGGTTGGGTAAATCACATCTAGGCTATTTTTTAGCTGTTTGACATTGATACCATCGGATCCTGAAGCATTTGATTTGAGATTTTGAACGATCTTGATTACATCCTCATGTTCAACGGACGAAAAGGAAAATTCGTCTTTGGATTTTGTTTCTGAGTTTTGGAGAAACGCGAGAGATTGCTTTTCAAGTTACTGTCAAATGAAGGAACGTTATTTATAAAATTATGATTTAGTGATTCTAAGGAGATATACGTGTCAGTTTGGGGACGAGATTTGCCTATTTCTAGATTTTTCAGACTTTTCCAAATCGTTCTCGAGTCGCGGGTTCTGCCGAAGGTGGTGTGGTAGTATTTAATTTTAGCGTTGCGACATTTCTGCGTGACTTAATTTCTGAGCATTTTGTATTGTTTTTTAAGTAGTTCGCATTAGTTTTCCGGAAAATAGCATGCACTGCATCTCTATCTTTCATTAAATTTCGAATTTCATCGGTTAACCATGGTGCAGGTGGGCGAGTTACGCGCGATATTTTTAAAGGCGCGTGCCGATCATAGAGCTGTGTAACTAAGTTAGTAAAAATCGCAACTTTGGCGTCCAGTGATTCTTCTTCGTGCACAAGGTACCAAGGAAGTGTCAATCCATCTATATTAAATGCTTGTTTATCGAATTTTGAAAAATCGCGGTATTCGATTATGTGAGGTGAGTATTTGGGGCACTTCAGGTTGTAAGCAAGATACAAGGTACAAGGTTGTAAACATAATACAAATACAAGATCGATCAGAGAAACCGGTTGAAAAAAAATTCTCCTCGAAACGGGTGGTTGCATTCGACCCAACTGCGTAGCCGTTATTGAAAATCCGCAAAATATTGGGACTCGACACCTATCACCTGGAGGTGGAGAAGCCCGTAGAAGGATGATATACGCCAATGTTACCTATCGTAGCTATCCAAGCTACCGTAGCAGATAGAAAGAGGAAAAAAGAGGAAACTTACCAGAGAAACGAATGCTAAATGGCACAGACTTTTTCGTACTAACTGTATCTCCTTTCTATTGAGTAGGAGCTCTTTTTACTTTCTCGCTATTGCTTACGCAAGGTAGAGAAAATATTGTAATTCTGCGGGGAAAACCGGGGAATTTTCGACACAAACTCTTATTGCCGGGCTCTGGTAACGAAAAAGTGTATAATTCTTGTTCCTATAGGTAGTAAAATACTTCCTCTAACACGTTGTGTATTTAGAATCCATGTTGTCGGATCCTTGATACCGAAAAATCGATTAACGGCAAACATCTGGCTTTCTGTCTGTCTGTCTATCTGTCCGTTGTGGTCAACGCTAACGCCTAAACTTTTCAGCCGATTTTCTCCAAAACTGATTTTCCCCAATAAATCTGACTGATGTTGCGGCACCTTGAATTTGAAACCAATATATTAATTATGGGGGATACTTTACATGTAGTCCCTGAGAGTTTTTTTTTTTAAATTGGAACCAAATTTTGCAATCCCTAGCTTTTCGAATACTGCAAAGTTCAATTTTTTCAACGTGTTCCTAGAACTAAAATATTGAAGACATATCTCTTCTCGAGTGAAATCTGTTCTTTAAAGATAGATTTTGCAATAAGGTCATTCACAATTTTTCGAAAATTTAAGTATTTTTCGGTAATTTTGCGTTTAATGGAGAAAACTTTTAGTTTTTTAAAACATTTTTTTCTCAAAAAGGGCACCAATTTTTTTATTAAATTATGACCCCGAATAGCGTGAAGGACTCTTAAGAGAATGGTGTAGGTCTCACTTTCGTTTAAATCCCTGATTATTCAAAAATTGCAAACATTCAAAACATTGTCGGCATCATTCTACAACTACAATTTTGAAGGTAATTTTATTTCTTAAACATCTGTATTCATCAAATGAGATCTTAAAATCAGATAATTTTCATTTTTTCAAAAATATGGGTTTTTTGCGTTATTTTTTTCAAAATAGGCAATTTTCAAATTTTAAACATTTTCTCAAGGACGTCTCCAAATTTTCTTTAAATTTTCTTCACGTATGTAGCAAAGAACGGTAAGGAATAAGGTACTGATCCCAGTTTCGGTGCATTCTCTGTATTTTCGAAAAGTGGGAAAAAATTGGAAATGATGGCTTTGAATTTCTCGCGCTTCGTTTGAGCTGGTGTTATTACACATTGCTCTCTGATTTAATTTTCAATTGGTTTATTTGATCGAAATTCTCTACTTGATCCACATGCTTGAGATCATTTATTAAAAACAATAGCAATATTATTCACTAGATCGAGTTTCTTAAAATCCTCCGTTTGATCAATTTGCTCTAAATTCTCCACTTGCTCGACTTGTTTGAGACCCTTCCTTGAGTGACTTGTGAATATTCTCATCTTAATAGAATTTTCCGTGAACTTCTTAATCCTCTTACTAGAGATCCTCCTCTTGATCGACTGGATGAAGATTCTCCACTTGATTAACTTGCTCGAAGATCCTCCCTTCATCGATCAACGCGAAATTATCTTTACGATCGACTTCTTCAATATTATTGTTGGCTTGTTCAAGTCGCTATACTTGATCTACCTGCTTGAGATCATTTTTTTTTTTTTTGCAACTTTACGGCGTTACAACTGCGTAATTTTTTAAATATGTCGAAAACAAATGAGCCATTGCGAAGTGAGTACACGGATAATTCTAGTTGTATATTATTCGTTAGATAGCCGAAATGTGAAGGAGTTGTATGTCATACCGAAGCGGCGTCTTGAACTGTCCGACGTACTGAATTGAAAGTGTCATTTTTTATGCCCGCTTGGATCTCAAAGCTATTTTTGTGGTCTTATGGTAGAAAATTCCTTTTCATTGCCGATTATGACCACGCCATACCGTTGCGGCGTCTCTAAGTAGCCGCCATACTAGTTCAAAAATGTCGAATTTCTGACTAATTCATGTACGTATGTATCATAGGTACAAGTATGGCGGTACATTTTTAAGACTCTCCATTTTCATCCATTTTCAGAAACAAATGCAATGCCATACTGATAACATGTCTAATGGCCGCCATACCGAAAAACCTATTTTTTAAATACTCATTAATTATGAATTCAATTATCAGCATTATAAATATTTTTGATTATCAATGGAATTTTAATCTTGATTATAACGATTAGTCTCGGGAACATATTTGGCTACATTCGATTATAATTTCATCGATCCCCTCGGTGTCGATGCCTTTTGGGAACCCGTGGACTAGATGACTCTGTTTGTGTGCACCTGACTGCATACCTGTGGCTGTCTGCAAAAAAAATGGAAAGAGCACTTGTAATGAAAGAGAAGTGTCGAAGTTAAGCAGAATTCGTGAACCAAGAGTACATGCGATATTGAAAAATGAATATATAGAAAACCAATGATGCTACACAATAGCAAAGATATTCTCATGCTACTCATAGTTATTTTCCTATTCTCTTCATTCTGGGTTAACTTTGTGGGTTTTGCCCATTCTCTTTTCAGCTGAAAAATTCAAAGTATCTGTTAACCTACTTCACAATAGCGAACATATGAAGAGACTGAAATATGAACCCAGCTTGGAATCAAACAGCTACTTGAAACAGCTACTTGTCTATGAAAATATTGTCTAATCAAACCATTTCCTGTATGTTCTCCACTAATATATTGTCAATTTCGTATACGTGAAATAAGAAAAAAGACTTGATAAAAATATCGATTCTCTGTTAAATTCCACTTCAGAGTGTGACAAAATTATTAAATTTCTGTACGGTACAAAATTAGAAAATTATGTATAATAGTTCCTTTCTTGTTAAAAAAAGCACATGATTGTAATAATAATTGTAATCATTGTTGAATGTTTTATATTGTTAAAACATAATGTTAAGAAATATTTCTATGTAAATAAGAATGTAAATTTTAGTATTATGTAAAATTGTAAAGTAGATTTTGATCGCTTATGACCAAGTAGTTTCACAGCGATCTAAAATAAGTCAAATAAAATAATAAAAGATTTCTCATTCATCTACCATTCACCACTCATCCGTACCACTGTTTTGGAGTCATTCCCAGTGAAGAGCATCTTCGCGCTTCCCCATCCTCGCATAGATCTTTCTCTAAACTGCACGTTTACATGTTTGCCCACGAGATCCCTTGGCTCAATGTCATTGCTTATTCCATTAAAACATTCATTACGCAGACTTCGAACAACACCCTCAGTGTACACGTACACTGAACTCATCGTGTCCCAAGCCCCTCCCTCAGGAGGCTCGGTTCTCATTTTTCAGTACTATTTGGTAACTAGTTACGGTTATGTAATAATATAAATTTCATAAAACTAATTAAAAGCCTAAAAATTGTCTTTTTAAACATACGCGGCGTTATATATATGCTTTGCAGCACTCAATATATTTAGTTCAGGAAGTATAATACAATTCATTTCCTTAGCAACAATACAAAGTTATATTTGAAACAAAAATTATCCCCATCGTTGCCCTCAGTAATGAAAAAGTTTCTCAAAATTAATTAACTCTACAGAAAATATAGAACATAATATTATTTAGAGTGCGTATCAGTTAATATCCTGGTTTAGTTCACTTTCTTGTAATACTTGAAATAAGTAAATAGTTTGTTGTATTATAGTTTTCACTGTTTTTTGGTCCCCTTAATTGTAGAATTACAAAAATTATCAGTACAAGGTTACGTTTCAGTATTACAATGTACCAACATTGCAACCAGTTGAAACAATTTTCTCAAAATTAAGTAACTCTACAAATATCCTGTAGAACATAATATTTATAGAACTTCTCAATTAACAAAATGGTTGAGTTTGTTTTCCGGTAAAATTTATATTGAGTAAATAGTGTTTTATAAAAAACGACAATTGTTTTGCACTCGCTCAATTTTGACTCTAATAATAGTATAATTGAATTTTGACTTTAAGAATATCATGGAAGGGTGAATCACGTTTTCATAAGCAAATTTTCATTTAAATATTTGGAGGTCGTTTCTGACAAAAACATCCTTTGAGATTTTCTGAAAACGCGCAAGTTTAAATCATTTTCACAGAAATCTTTTGAGTCTCCGATAAACTGCAAAAGAAACCATTTGAAGCACTTGTACTCACAAGTTCAATAAATTATAAAATCTTAAATTGAACATTAATGAACGATATTTAAAAAGCTATTTGCAGAATATGTGAAAAATCAAAAAACTTACTTCAAAAAGGTGTTTATGTCATGTTATTCAATCGATTTAACTCTAACTATACAAACAGTTAAAAGAAATATTTTAGACCTGTTTCTGAGAAAATATTGTTTTTAAAATTAACTATACTACTTTATTCGAAAGTTCCACAAATTTTACAAATATTTTCAAAAATATGTTAGTGACATTATTTCCTAGTGCTCCCATATACAACTTATTTCACATTTTTAATTTGGCACTACATCTCTTGTCAGCGGACTATAAGTCCTTCTTGGGTCTAATCGAATGCTCCTGCATTTTTCATTCGCTTGCCATCTAGATGACAAATTAATTCTCCCAAAATCGCTCGGATTAACATATAACTACTACTACTAGTAGTAGTAGTAGTAGTAGTAGTAGTAGTAGTAGTAGTAGTAGTTACTCGCTTTATTTGTAACTTTCTCCATTTTCGAAATCCAAAGAGTGCTATGAAAATAAGACCACCGCAATATGTTCAAACAACATTTTCTTCCTGCAAAAAATACTGAAAAATTTGTAGCTGATTTTGAGTAAATTTTGAAAATGAAGCTACACGTTAAGTATCACCAAAAATCTCAAAATATCCGTTTGAAATTTGAAGGGGCTCGAGTTCATCCAGATCGTTTTAGGAATGTCAATTTTGGAGAAAATTATCTCAATGTTTTGGGGGCTAGTTCATCATAACCGAGAAATATGCGCAATATTAAAATGTGGTATTTAAATTACGAAGAGAAGAAAACTTATTTTTCCTTTCTCAACTGCCACGTAGTAATTATGTTACTTACGTAGTACTACGTAATACATTCTTTTTACTACTACGTAGCAAAAGGAAAGTATTGCTCCTTCCAATGTACTCATACGGGGAGAGAGCCGAGGCAGTAGAGAAGCGGAGGGAGCGAGCAAGTGTCAGCGAAGGCAAGAGCGAGAGAAATTTGAAGCGGAAGTCAAACACAAAGTGCGTAACAACCAGCGCTAACGCAGACGCCGCTGCCGAGAAGAGGCCGCCGGGGCGCGAGCGTGGGCGGTAGTGGGGGAAGAGCAGAGGATGGCAGCTTCGCATCGGCACAACGTCTGCCGAGTAGTCTGTGTTCGGACCTGGGTATAATATCACGCTCGTTCACCGTTCTACGTACCCCAAGCTTCTGTCTGCATCATTTATCATTCATTATAAGTAGGGCTCAGATGTTAAGTCATGCCATATGTTTTTTTCTTTGAGTTATTTTCATGAAACTGTAAGATAAACATGATTTTATCTGCAATGACTAAAATTTTGCAATTTTCATGTGTCATTTAAAGTCATATTTTCGATGTTTTACCCTTTGGTCATTTTCCGTTAATATTTCATATTAAGGTCATATTTTTTTCATGCATTTTCGTATTTTCTGTCATTTTTGTATTGTCTTTTTGATTCCATTTTCACATGTTGTCTTGCAGTCGTCTCAAAGAGATTTTTGATATCTTCTAATTGTTATCTAATTTCTTACAATTTTTTGTTGTATATAATTTTCTGTCTTTCCTGTAAATATATATGTGTGTGTGTGAATTGGGAGGGTAAGCTATGTAAACGGAGAAAAAGAAAGCGTAGAAAGCACAAGAAACGAAGGAAGTGTTAATTTAGTTTTGTCACGTTTTGTGCCAAGGTCAACCACTTCTATAAAATTTATTTAATACCTTTAGCAAGTAGAATTGGTTTCACGGGGCGCCAAAGAAGAAGGTGTAAATTTTGAATGTGCCAGATTAATAGTGTGTTTTCAATATAATGGTTGTTTAAACAGCGGAGTGTTTTTGAAGATTTCGAAAATGCAAAAAAAATTAAGTCATATTTAGGTCATAAATGCTTACATATTTCTAATATTTTAGGTCATAAACATCCAGGCCCTAATTATAAGCATTAAATCTACCTAAATACAGAATCTGAGAATTTCTTGATGAACACGCAAAGATTTTTAAATTTCCAGCCACTCGCCTCTTCAGAAAAATAATCATTTATCTTTTAACTATTTCCTAACTTATTGTTTATGTTCCATTATTGGAAATTGGCTACAACCACGAAGTCTACAAGGTAGACTTCTCCGTTAATGGCATAATTGTTATCAGCGTGCCAGAAAAATCCGCAGTGGTACCTTGCTGGTGAGAGTGCTAGTAACAGAAATTATATTGGTAGCACGAGCTGGAGCACGTAGCAAAATAAAACGAAAAAAAAAATTCGCCACAATCAATACAGATGCTGCAAGTGTGGTCCCCTTCATTTGTTTTCAAATGATCTGCATGGTACCAACCTACACCCAATTTTTAATAACTTGGCTCAGTGCGGAGAGACTTTCTTGGCATACTGTATTATTAATATTATTACATAATTACTAATATTTGAATCAAGAAAATATATCGGAGACCAAATTCTTAAGTTATTTAAGAATAAAATGTGCAAAACCAGAGAATATAGTGACAAATAATATGTGTTATAATGAGTTTAGAATAATTGTAAAAAAGGAACCCATATTGTTTATCAAGTGAAGTAGTATTCGGCTGGCAAGGAACAATAATGTTTCAAAACTATAGTCAGAAAAGTGAAAGGGAGAGTACACTATTATCATTTTAAATTTTTTACGAAGTAAGCAGAAATAGTTTGGATTGAAAGAAGAAAATACCTATGAGGAACTGATGATGGTCTTTACAGGACGACGAACGATAAGTAAACAATACATCCAATGGCAATAAAATTTCTACAACGAAAATTAAATTAATTGTTTGCAAAACGCGGGGAAAATACATGAAGACTAGCGTACCCCTGAGAGAACTCTCGCCTGCTATACTCCACCCTCTTCCTTATTTTTCCATTTCCATATCAAGCCTGTAATATACTTTTCTTCAAAACCCTCTTATCCTCCGTCGCTTGTTCTATTAATCGATAACAATATAATACACCCTTATTTATATCTCGACCAAGTTGAGAATGATGTTTACAGGAGCGCGCCACTGTCTCTGCAGCCGAAACGACAGAGACGGAGATATAAGGATACTCAATTCAAAATTAAAATGGGACCGTGCCAAACTATTGCGAAAAAAAGCGCGATTTATTTCGTCGCAAATCTAGTATCTTGCCAATGAATATTTTAACTTTTGGACATGTCTGCACCTCATATTGGAAGAAATAAAAGTTTATTTTTCTCTGCAAAACGATTCAAATTTTAAAACAAATTCCTTCAATGAGTAGTAACATTAAGGTAAATCGTTTAATTTATCTTAAGTAGTTTCTCAGAATATATACTAAATAACATTCTTGTTTATGTAAGAAGTAACTGCCACCATAATGAAGAATATTGCAGATTGCAGATTCTTTATGACAGTAAAGCTAATGTTTTGGTACTTGATGGCATACCTAACAAACCGCCTAAAGCCCAAGTGAAACAAGATTAATGAAGGAGGATACGAAATGTTTAAATTCAACGAATAAGTATTAAAAGTTCAATATAAATAGATTTTTATTACATTCTTGTACTAAAATGGTGAAAAGTAAAAAAGAAACTTAAACGGAACAAAACTAAAACAGCAAATTTTTCATAATGTGTTTCTCAAGTTATATTTCATCAGCCTCTATGAAGGAGGCCATGGCTTCACACTCCTGGCAACTTTTGTTAGCGAAACTGACTGTACAGATCCCATGTTTAGACTAGTTCTGTGATGCGCCGCAATCGCATCCTTCATTCTTCGCTTGTGGAGTTATAACTGTATTATCGAGCAAAGAGGTACACCCATCGCATTGAATGTCAGTCGCATAGAATGTCAACAAATGAGTAATTTCACATACAGTTGCAGATTCTACAGGCTCTGGACAGGTGAAATAGAATCGAGAAGCGTTGAACCAGCAATGTAATAGAATGGTCAAGAAGATCTCATCCCGTAGATTGCGGTATGAGGAACGTTACTTTGAGGCCTTTGGAATCAAAATTTTCGTTTTTTAGGCCCTGAAAACTCTTTGTTTGGAAGTCATTTAACGATATAGATCCAAAAATCCTGACTGCGTTACGGGTTTGCTTTTTATATGAATATTTAGGTACGTTTTTTAAACAAATCCTTCATATTTTAAAATCGAAGTGCAAATTCGTCACGTCTCCGTGAAATTCTCTTTCTTTAGGGACCTCATTTATGAAGATTGGCTACGCAAATGGGAGTATACTACTGAAATAATATAGGAGACGATTTCAAAAATGTTATATGTGTTAATTTGTGCGTGTATTCAATCTTTTAAATGTTGTTGTTTACTGTATTATGTATTTAAATATTGTGATTATTTTGAGATGGAAACGAAATTTCTGGTTTGTAAACAGTTAAAGAATACCATGTGAAATTGAAGTAGATGTTAGTATTATGTACTTTTTTTAAAAAAGAAAGTAAATGATTTTTAAGTCAGTATAACATTAATTGAAATTATTATTTCGTAGAAAGTTATGCTATTTTGGAGGCGTGGTATGTTGTGTATGTACATTTTCACATAACATGTGGAAACTGGTCAGCAGAAAAAGGCTGAAAGTATTTAATCCGGCTGCTAAGCGATTACCAAAATAATGACAAAGATTTAGCGGTTTATGTCCAAAATAAACGGCTCCTCTTTGAACTCTTCCCTAATAAACAAGTTACGAGAAGATACGTTCATTGACGTGTAAGGTTTTTAGCATGATGCTAGAAAAGATGACGGAATTATTATGAGAAGGAATAATGAGAGGGAAATATGAACAGGCAAACCGAGTCAAGTTAACATCTAATTAATTAGTAAACAAGTAAACATAGTTTGAATTGAAGTAATGAAATTAGAAAAAAATAAAATCATGTTTGTACTATGAGCGTTTATCTTGGTAATAATGTGTGTACTGGTTATAATGAACATGGGCGACATAAAGCCCTCGGGAATTTTCTCGCCGCTCGATCATTAGAACCCTTATAATGCCCTTGGTGCATAAATAACTATTAGTCAAGGTCAGATGGTTTTTTAACCTTTGAGTAACTTTATTAATTCTAAATGTAACGATGATTGAGTAAAATATATGAGTCCGAAATGTAAGAATGTACGTCCGAGACGTCGAGAAAAACATCGTTTATGAATTCCGTAAGCGCAACATTCAGAGAAGGAACTACGGATAAATACTTTTGAAGATTACATCATAAAGAAATTACCTACAATTCATCAGTACATTCACGTTTGTTCCGAGAAAACCTGATTCTGGTAGAGACCTCGGTTGCTTGCAGATCTCTACTGCGGCGAACTGTGAGTACGCAACTAGGAGCAAGCACATTATGATTATTGTTATGACTGCGTCTCAGGCGGAACGCTGGCCTGTGCACGGAGTCCGAGACCGCTCGTGTTGACGCCTTACCCCGCCACACCTCGCGCTTTACGACTTCCAAAAGCCTTGGCTCGCTCGCGTGCTGCAGCAACTCGAGCGTTATTGCTTCTCGGTGTTGACGGAACAACGCAGAAATACTGGTGTTGCGTCTGCAAATGCACCGAGGAGCGACTTAAATACCCGGAATTTGGGCCGCTTGCTGAGAACCGTGAATTGCGCTGGTGGCTTATGAGATCGCCTGGTGTTGGACCGTCCTCGAACATTAGAATTTTTGAGTCTACTGTCTAGAGCTTTTGGAGAGAGACAAGTCAGCTGCCGACTCTAAAGAAAAACGATTTCTCAGCGAGCCAAGTGGGGTGTATTAAATAAGGGTATATAATCACTGGTCACTGTGTTACTGTCAACTTCTAATTTGCAAAAGAAAACAATAATAACTAATTTGAACACTTTTTACTTTCCCGTATACGTACGTATACACGGAGTGTTATACGTAGTATAGGGAGAGTTATGTAATGGTGCGCGAAACCAGTGGTGCTACAGAATGGCACAGACTTTCCCATATTAGTTTTCTATTTCCTTGGGTCTTCGCTAGCTATTCGGAATTGCCACATACTCTTTCTTGCCAGTTACCATCTATCACCGCCAAAACTACATTTTTTTGTCATTTTCTTAATTTTTCGGTTTCCTATTAGTAGAACGACAATATTAATTTTAGAATATTAATGAAAGAAAAAACCTAGCCGTAAATGGCAATTTTCTTTTAAAAATTACGTGCCGTTTTAAAGAAAATTGCCTTTTAGCAACTAAAAATGCGAAATTTAAAACTCATTTTCACAGAAAATGTTTGAGTTTTCAAAATACTTTATTTGAAGTTATTTAAAGCATTTACACTTCAAAATATAATAATGTTTACAAATTGCTAATAATGTGAATATTAAAGATGTGAGAGATCCTTTAAAAAAGTACATATGTGTAATTTTTTTAAAATCAAAAATTCTTCGAAATAAACTTTACGTCATATTAAAGAGTGCCATAAGCACAATCCGATCAAAAAGTTTGAAGAATTCTTTTTAGCCATTTATGAGAAATGGCGTTTGAGCGTTTCTGAAAATGTGGAAATTTGAGCTAGTTTTCATAGAAAACTAGCTCAAATTCAATTTTCGAGGAACTTTATTTGACATTATTTAAAGCACATGTACTCATTAATATAATAATGTGAAAAAAATCGTCGCTAATGTAATATTAACAGCGTGAGAGGCAAATAAAAAAAATACTTTTTGCAATTTTTGAAAAAACAAAAAAATACCTCAAAATAAACTTTACGTCATATTAAAGAATGCAATTAGCACTATCCGATCGAAAAAGAAATAGAAAACTAATACGGGAAAGTCTGTGCCATTCTGTAGCACCACTAGTTATAACGATGTGAAGTTTGACTATGCAAATATACAATATACTAAGAAAACCCGGTAGATGTTGTTCTGCCCTTCATTTCCCTCTTTCCCCTCCCATCTCCGTTTCTCACTGTCTCTCCCTCCCTCCATCCCCTTGCCCCTGTCTCTGTGTATCTCTGTCTCTCCGCTCTCTGATTCTCTCATTCACATTTACTTGCAGATTCTGCACGTCTCTGAGCAGGTGAGGTTATATCGGGAAGCGCCGTACCAGTAAAAACGTAATAGAATGTTCAGGAAGAGTTCATTCTGTAGATTACGGTGTAAGAAACGTTTCTTTGAGGATTTTGGCTTCAACATTTCCGTTTTTAAGGCTCTAGAATGCCTCTTTAAGGAGTTACGTAACGATATAGATTCAAAATGCTGCCGAGTGTGTTAAAGGTTGCATTTGACGTGAATATATAGTGGATATGTAGTGGATATGTAGTGAATATGTAGCACCATGTAGTGTAGTTACAACAGAATTAACAACACAAACCTTCTCAGTGAAAAAACACGTACAAGTGCCAACTTTCATGGAGATCGGTCCAACGGTATTGGAGTTTTGCTCTTATACACATACCAACAACCTGTTTTATATTTAGATAATGTATGTATTCTATGAATGTGAATGTCAATCTACAGCATTTTGGGAAATTGTCTTTTACGTGATTTTGTTTTACGTGGTCGTTAATTGCGTAAAAATAACTTTTCTGTTTTAAAATTAAAAAAATTAAATAGCAATTAATTATAGTTCAAATTACGAAAATGATCATCTTCAAGATCATTTTTCCGCCGGACCAGTTGGACGTGCTTTTCTGAGTTTTCTACGTGAAGCGTCTTCTTACTGTCTTTACGATCAGCTTCAATTTGCCTTTGGTCTTCTATTAATGAAAATAACTTAAAAATTATTTGTTTTGAAGTAACTTCACCTCCCAAAGTAGACGTGTATAATTGAAATGAGCATGTGAATAGGTATCAAGCCAAGTGCTTTTCAATCGCATTAATTTATCTAGTAAAAACAAACTTCCAGAAGTGTAAGCACAAAGTTTTATTTGCTACGCTTGAGGACTCCTGGATTTCTAATGTTCCCCTGCCGACTCAGTAGACTATTGGAATTCTTTTTGAGTTAGTTTAGTCTATTGGTTTCTTGTACTAATTGATATCTTAATATGTGAAGAGAAACTTCGTATCCCTTTTTAACCACATTGAGCGACCGGAGCAGTGTGTGGTTTGGCATAGTGAAAGTTTATATGGAGAGGAAGTGCACAAGGCTGAAATGTATTTATAATATGAGTTACAAATCTATTAAATTAAATAATATAGCGTGCAGGTGCAACCCCCTCATCACGCTGCAAACACTACTACTATAAATAACTCGGAAATGATGCGTTTTAAAGCCTTAAAACCTTATTTTCGTGTTTTCTAGGAGACACTAGTTGTGTTTTTGTGTCCTAATCTACAAAATGAGACGTTTTAGGTGTTTATTTTAAGAGAAAAATACTTCACTCCATATTTACGTTTGTGTACGTGAAAAATATTTTAATAATAATAGTAATAATAATTGGAAAGTTATTGATATTAGTTTTTACAGAAGTTCGTAGTGATGTTTTTTCCATCCAACATAATATCTGCAAAATAATATGTTTTTATTCCAATCTTACTGTTTAAAAGGAAGATACTGCACTCTGAATTTGCATTTGTGTATGTGAAAAGCATCTTTTTTAAAATAATAGTAATAATTTTAGCAGTGTACTATCTTAGTTCTAACAAAAGTTTGTCAGTGATGTCATTTTTAACTTAACATTACATTACGCAAAAGCGTTGACGTACAGTATATTCGACTTGTGAAGGACTTCGCTCTGTTGACGGCTGAGGTCACGAGTGTAATTTCCGTTGCATTTCTCAGTCATTGACTATTGACGTCAGCAGTTGACGCACCAGGAATCATCAACAATCGCCTGACTGCGGTGGCACCTGCTCGCACTTTTATCCCGAAACTGCTGTTGTCCTGGGGACTCGCTCCCCCGAGCTCACCTCGCTTACGCCAACTGCTGTCCACCCGCGCGAGCGGTCTATTTAAATGTTCGCCACATACATGACATAATCACGTAAACTTCCTGTGTAATACTAAAAAATCTAAACGGGAGTGGCTGTGTGAAGTATTGTGGTGCTCCCCTCGTGCGTTTAAATTTTCTTTGTCTAAAAGAAATGTTGAACTGTGAGGCGGTTGTCATTGGGCTTTATTAGGGTGTTACTCGTATTTAATAGAATGTAGGAAGGAAATATGAACGCCAAATTGAGAAGAAGACGATTGGCATCGGGAGTCAAAACAAAGTACCTGAAGCACTATCGTGTTCTTCACAGTTAAAGGCATTACGTTAAACCGCGCGTTCACGTGAGTATTAAAGAAAACACCAAATTTACGTCTGCGTATTTAACAGCGCCCATCATATCTTCTATTTGGTAACGGTTTGCATATTTTACAATTTGCAAAGTCGATAATATTACCGTCATATTCTTACTTACTAGCTCTACTGAAAACCATTATCTCGGTTCCGCGGATTTCAACATTTTTTTCGTTTTGTTTTTCTCAGAGACTGTCGCCCTTCCATTCCTTTCTCCAACTTGTTCTTTTTGTCGTGCGGCGGTGGCACTTCTTTGCGCTGCCCCATTCTCTTCATCCAGCCAATTTCTGTAATTACATTCCTTGTCGAATAAATCTTAATTAGCGGAAACCTTGGGGAAATCAAGGTGAGAAGAAGTAGCTAAAAGAGCAGGTCATCACCTTGAAAATGAGACTGTGCAACTCGAGAATGGATGTAAACTCTTTACTTTTTTCTCCACGCAGACCCCAGCAAAACCAGAGATTTTCCTTCTTATTTTTTGGCAGAGTTGGACGTAATTATCTCACAAATGTCTAACACAATTCATTATCTTTTTTTTATTTTTTTAAGTACGAGTTCTTTTGATTATTCGATCATCTTACTGCACACTTGTTTCAAAGTATTATTTATGAAGCGAATAAAAATAGACAATTGTCATCTATAGAAATACATTCGCCATTTTATTCGGGAAATATATTTAGAAAAAATTTAGGGCTAAGAACTATTAACATATTCATAAAGTATAAATGTACATATGAATATGTTGGGTTTAAACCACCCACTAGAAATCTTTTGAGAAATAAGCAAGTGAACATTTTGGTTTTAAGGGCTTTCATAAAAATTATACTTCCGGAGGACACCAATCAGCTACTTGAATATCAGTATATCACAGAGAATGAACAACAGAGGGCAGGAGTAACAAATTGATCATTGAAAGTTCAATTTTAAGGGTTAACATTTTTTAACACTCGGTCCTTCATATTGTGGCCATATTTGTAGTTGAAATTTCAATTTGGTGAAACAGTGAACAACGCAATTGAGATATTGTCTGAAAATACAGATTATTACAAGGTCCACTTATCTTACCGCTACTTTCCTGACCCGTTTATTATGTGTAACGTGAGCATAAAAGACTCGTTTTTACAATTTTTAACGTAATCCCTTTAGTTCATCTCTATAAAAATTCTGAATGAGCCCTGCGTCGCAATTATACGGCTGACCCGTATGATACGGGTACACGTATGAATGCAGGTGGGTCTGACCCGTTAGAATACCCTCATATGCGGGTCTTGGGAACCTGCATAACCAAATAAAACTCCAACAGTTCTAATCAATGCGGAGTAGCGGTAAGGCGCATGGCGAGGGACCTGAGTTGAGTCACAGCGCGGAAAAAAAACTCCTGCAGGTCGAAAACACTTCCAGGTTCATGTAGTAGTATAATATAGCGCTGCCGTTACACATAATGCATGAAAGTGTGTGTGCTGTTGTGTCACTACTAGTTACAAGTAAAAATGAGATTTGACTGCTCATTCACCTTCTAGGGATCTGAGAAGAGTAATTCCGTTTAAAACACGGACTCTCGAAACCGCTCATCAGCTGTGGTAGAACACGTGGTGCACCACAGGGTGTCGTCGACTATCCGTGAAGCGCGGCGCGGCCGGACACAGCGGACGTGGCCATTGTGTTCAATGCCCGGAGAGGCCGTTATCGCGGCCGCGCACGGCTCCTGTTCGCACACAAACGGCTCCATTTACATATGTATATTTAGGACAGCGTCAACACGCACTTCTTACGCCCTCCCGGGCGCGCGCGCGTCGTGCTCCAGGCCAGCGGCGGGGCGGCCGGGAGGGGCGTGGCGCGGCGCGGCGGGCTGGGCGGTGCATTTTTAGGGGTGCGTACGCTCGGGACGTGAAAGAAGCGGCCGAACAAATTCTCCCTTAGAAACTCCAAATCATCTCTGGCATTCTTTGGTTGTGTATCTGCTGTCGGACCCTCTTCCCCTTTCACGCTTTATCTCTTTTGGATGGTTTGATTCCTTAGTTATTTGGTTATTACTTTCTTGCCTACTATGTACTTAAGTAATAAAGAAAAGTATTGTAATGCTGCAGCAAAAAGCGATTTTTTGACACAAATACTCGTACTGGGGTCCCTGATACCGAACAGTATCAGGATGTCTAGAAGCTCCCATTACAAAAAAAATACTCCAAATTCTCTGATGAATGAAGAATGGCAGGTCCAGTTTTTCCAAAAAAAATTATCTTTGAGAAAATTGAGTTTAAAAATCACTTCCTGCCGCGAACTCTAACCGGCCGCTACGACACTGCAGACGGTGTCGTCTCCTTCTTCGCGGAACATTCGTCGTTTTTCCGAGTAAACTGTGAAACTGTCGAGTAATATTCTCTAAGGAAAGCATCGTCTGCTTACACTCAGAATATGTTAATAGTGTCAAATGTTTGTAGGTTCTGTTCAACAAATTTTTAAAATGTACGTACAGAAAATCCAATTTTGATTACAACAAGATAGTCACGGTACACGGTGGCTTAAACAAATGAACACGATCCATCACTTATGAAAAATATTGAAGCTCTGGAATGCGTCCAATGGAATTTGAAAACGTCCAATTCATTCAGGACGTGAACAACTCACTGTTTCCACTCACAGTGTTGTCAGAACTTTGTGAATTCTACCAACTGCACAAAAAATTGAATACAAAAGTTTTGTAAACCTGTATTGGAAAAAGAAGCCTGATACCCGGGCAATATAGAAATGGCATTCCATAGAGACCATGATAAGAGAAGAGTATTTTACAAACCATGCAACAAATACTCTACTCACTACAAACACAACAAATGGTACAGCACTTGGTGCAAAAACTAAATATTTTCATGCAAATATCAACATAAATTAAACAATTATAACTCCTTTTCATGCAGCTCCGATAGGTCACCAAAAATGAGACGTAATTCACAGAAATTCACAATGCGCAACGGATTTCCATTGTTGCAGACCAGGCATTGTCGCTATTCTGAGAGCAATTTTTTTTTTCTTTTTGTTTCAAAATATTTCTAAATAACCAATTTCTAAAATATTATGTGTAAATGTATAACAAAAGTCGAATGTAAGAAACGAACAAAAAACTAATATACAAAATTGCAAATTCTAATTTACGACGCATCCAGCTGTCCGAAGCGCAGTAAATTGCAGCGGGCTATTTTGTTTGTCCAAAATTGTAGAATAAACTACTCGTCTTTTGAAAAAATTAAGAATGTCCTTATTTGACGATTGCAGTTTTGATAAATACATTTAATTGAGAAAAACTGGTATTTTAAATTGTAGTTGTAAGAAAACGAATTCCGAAAGGGCTATTTTTGTTAGTCAGGAAATTATAGAAAAACTACTCATATTTTCAAAAAATCCATATGACCTTACTTGAAGATTTGTTTGTCAAAGCATATTCATTAAGAAACACAATAGTATCTTCACTATTGTAGTTGTAGAAAGACGAATTTTTAAAAATTTTTTAAAAGTTTTTCAAAATCAGGAATTTCAACGAACATGAAACCTGCACCAATCTCTTAAGCTTCCTTTATGCTATCTCAGGTCCCAATTAATCAAAACACGTTGGGGGCGGATTTTTTAAGAAAAAATGCATTAAAGAAAATAAAAAAATTGTCTATGTTTGGCACAATTTTTCGAGAAAAAATTCTTATGTTTTTGAAAAATGGAACACGACCTTATTTGAAGAACTATTTTTATGAACACACTTCATTAAGAAAAAAAAATTGTCTTCATAATTATAGTTGTAGGAAGATGCCGAAAAATGTTTTAAATTTTTTCAGTTTTCGAAAAATTAGAGTTTTAACCAACATAAGACCTACCCTATTGAATATAGACCTACCCCCCTATAAATGAGCTTCAGACTATCCAACAAGAAACTTTAGTCAAAATTGTTGTTGCCAATTTTTTTGAAAATTTTGAAAATGTCTCAGGGGCTTCGTGTAAAGTGCCCTTCAAAATTAAAAATCTCGGTTTTCAAAATCAAGGGCGCCGCGAAAATATTCAAGATCGATACGGAGTGTCTCAATCTGAAGAAATCGGCTGAGATGGGTTAGTCGCTATGCGTTTTGCACAGACAGAAGGACAGACGGACGGACAGAGCGTTTTGCTTTTCAATTGTGTTTTTTCGGTATCAAGGATCCACAAAATAAGGATTCTGGCTGCACCATGTGTTAAAAGATTGTTTTGCTTAATTAGCAACTGGATTATCCACTTTTTTTGTTACGAGGGCCCTGTGATAAGAGTTTTTCTACCGAAAATCTGACGTTTTTTCGCGCAGCATTACATAACTTCCCTATACTATACATACATACGTATAGTATACGGGAAAGTAAAAGCGAATTACAGTAGCGAATTACAAGCAAAGAAGTCGTTCCAATACCAACCTAAAATGATATTAGAAATTTTATATCTGGATGTCCTTCTATACGCACGTGAAGGATGAACGCATTTACAAACGGACAGGAGTCGTTTAGAAGCTGTGAGATGTGGTTGTGGTGAAAAATATGATCCCTACTAAAAACCATTTGGAAGAGGAAAGCAAAATTCTTTGGACACATTTTAGACATAACCAATTCTTAACACAATAAACTGTTAACTGAAAACAGTAAAATAGTTGGGAAAAGAGGAGTAGGGAGACACAGAATGAACATTTAGAACATCAAACTACAATTCAAACACTATGCAGAGATGAAAAGGACAGCGGAGGACAGAATGTCACGGCGGTAGCGTAATGCACTTTTCTGCCTTTAGGATGATGACGATGATGATAATAATGATGATTTTCGCCTTTTCTGCTTTCTTTAGGCTTATTATTCCTGGCTCGTTTGTTAATTAATCTTCATCCTCTCTACATAATACGATGGCGGTTTGGTACTGTTTATTAAAAACACAAATACAACCATCCTCGAGGCGGGACTCGAACCGCGATCCTTGGGTTCGAGGTCACTACAACACTTCTGTCTTAGCGATCTGGGCCACCGAGGATCGGCGATACTTAAAGATTATTGAGTCAGAAAAGCAGCAATTCATTTCAGCATTGCTTTAACCCATTCTCCAATGTCACAAACAACACCTTCCCCAGCAAAAGCCGCCTTGCTGCACATCTGAGGAAGCCGCAGTGAGCGGCAATGGTGTCGGCGCCGGCGCCCGCGACAAACGCTTCAAAAGGGCGAAGCGCGCGCCAGGCGTCAAACAGGCGCCCAGCCGCCGCCGCGCCGCGCCCGCCGCTCGCGACGCGCACAAGCGCCGTTTCATTTGTATGGTAATCATGGGCGTGTCCAGGAGCACAGGCGCGAACACGCCATCGCTTTTAACACCCCCGCCCTGCTGCCAGACGCCCACGCGCCAGACTCCCTGCCCCGCGGCCGGCTTTACCATCACCGTCACCACTGCCACCGTCCTCCTTCACCATAACTTCCACAATCACAACGGTGAACCACTACCACTATAAACGCCATCACCACTTCCAAAACAACCGCCTCATCACTACCGCTTCACCATCGCCACCACCGGTCACCACCACCAAAACTTACATCACCATTGCCTCCTCTACAACTAGCACCAGCAATACAACCGCCATACAACTACACGTTCACCGCCGCCACCAACACCACCACCACGACTGCCACCCCCACCACTTCCACTGTCACTTTCCACGTCTACTAGCAAGCGCCACCACCATCAGTTTCGGGTAACCATCTGAGCTACCCCATCATTACCAGGATCACTTGGACCATACCAGCTCTTGCATCGCCATCGTCCCCATCATCAGAGCTCGTCACGAACGAAAGAACAACATCAAAACCATCATTGCCAACGACCCGCTTTTAGGCGACTGACTTTTCGATTTCATCTAAACTAAAATTTGCTCCATGTGGTCTCACTGCCTTTTCAATGTTCTCTGAAAATAATTACAAGTACCTAACTTCTGGATTACACCACATTATTGTAGTTTCGGGCAATATTATGATTACGGTGGCTACAGAAGTAGGTAGGCAAAAATATTTTTCTAACACAAAACAAGCTTGAATTAAAATATAAACATACTCGTGTTCCTGTGATCAGATGTGTACTTCTTGCTAGATATTGACAAAATACCCTGATATTTTTTCACATGATCGAGTTACATAAAAATGCATTATTTCTTTACATTTTCACTCTTGAGTTTACACTCTTATCAACTAGACGCGAGCACCTTAGTCGCTCATGAATAAAGTTTCAATGTTAATTGCTTTCCCATATTTCGGGTTTTGTTTAATTTAATCACGGTCAATCAAGTTCTTTTTTTTCGTCTCTTCACTCGATGTGCACCTGATTAGACATTCCCATAAGCACGCGAAACGTTGATTGCTTAATTAATACCAAATGAATAAATTGTTTCTGGATAATGGGTAGTTAGAAGTTAAAAACCGAACTGGTGATGAATGTACTGCATTACTTTTATGATAGTAGACTTATATATTTCAATTAATCTGAAAGCCTGTATTGAAAAATTCTAATGTAAGTTATTGCAACTAAATTACATTCTCATTATAGTTAACTGCCTTAGATAGAAGGGTATCACTATCATTGCGTCCTTAACTTTTCCAGAAAACACAGTCACAAACTTTGTTATGGTGGTGCGCGGCGAGTTGAATCACGCGCCGCACCACCAGCACTCGGCGTCAGCACAGCGAGCAACGGACCGTGGCGAGCCCGGGAGAAAGAGGAAGAGGCGGCCAGCTAGCGAAGCCCAGGAGTGGTTGCGAGGCTATGCCGCCGGCGAGAATAAAAGCGGGCCCCGCCGCCGAGCGGGCAGGACAGGGTGGTTATAGGCAGAGTTCCGAGTGTAAAGTGACGTAGTGCGGCCAAAGTGATATATTATTAGACCAGGCAATTGTATTATTGGACGTTCTTCTTGGCAACTGGTGAAACTGCATTGTACTTTGGACATCTAATGGTAAAACGGTAACCCGGCTTTGTCATTTGGTATTATTCTTTGGTTACCGGTTTGTTATAATTGATTTGCTGCATTTGTGGAATAAAAACGTTATTTACGAAACTTCTGTGTTTTCCTGGATATAACAAACTTGTCTAAGATCATCACTATATCCACCATCATCACAGCCGTTATTTCCAGCGTATCATCACTTTACATCCTCACCATCACCAACCGAGTACTAACGCATTCCATCGCTGTCATCTCAATTATCGCCATTCTCCCCTCTCACCACCGTCTCTCGGAGCAGTCTTCCCTGCCGTCACCATCCCCTCCACTCGTCTGCCTGCAGAGCTGCCGTCGTTCCACCCCCGCCAACGCGCGCTCCGAAACATCTGAATGAAGCCCTTTGTTAGCGCGAGGAGACTGGGCGAACACGGGTGACAAGCAAATGAAGCGTCGATCGCCGGCGGAGGTGAGGGAACGGGGTGAGGCGGTCGGCTTCGCTGGCGCCTTCGTCGAACAGATCATCGAAGCCAATGGTGGAGTTACAGCGACTGATGTAGGAATGAGCTCCCTTAAAAGATATTGTAACACTAGTTTTGTGCGTTACAAGCCAGGAAGTGGATTATGTATTACAATAAAGGTTCGATATTACAGACAATTGCGGAATAACGAGTACGGTTTGGAAATGAACTCTGTAATAAATGGTAGAAGGGAGATCAATAAAGAGATGTCTGACATCTAAATCATTCATTATTCAATTGAAATTTTTTTCCCTTTTTTTTCGAACGTTTTGTCAAAATAAAACAAATCTCTGGGCACTTCAAACATTTTATCTTTCATCTAAACATCTAAGTATTATCTTTATGTTATATTTATGTTTGATTTTGATTCAATGTCAGTAATCCCTGTCACTGAAAAACACAATGAGTTGATATTCACTGTAGTCAATCTCCTAAAGCGTGCTTTAAAGACGTGAAAATTATTTTGTCGAAAAGTAAGCACAATATAAGTACAAAAGTAAGCAAAATATGCTTCCAACTGAATTTCGAGTGTTTTAGACTTCTATCTACTTGGACGTTTTCATCCCTTCTTCAATTTCTTAAAAATTAGATTCAGCAGCAGCAGTGACATCAAAAAATTGAGCTCTGCAATAAACACTTCCCGGTCGTGCGGCGAACTGTTTTATTTCGTATTACGTCGCTAGTTATTTAAAACACTACAGTGGAATTTGTAAGTAAACACGTGGTATTTTCCTTTTGCATTTCACGCAATAATCAAATGAAAGAGGTGTTCTGATTCGTAAGCGTACGCAATTCTAGTTAGACATCTCATAGAAAAAAGACTTTACTAACTCTTAACAATGCTTGTGTTAATTTCAATTACAGGAAAAACTACGTAAGTCAGTTTCAAAGGTAATGCAAAAGATATTTCATCTACAGCAGCAAAGCAATTATCATGGATAAAGTTCTTCAGATTTTATTGCTTCCATTTTACGATAAAAAATAGATCCTTATACGAATGTGTTTGACAACACGAAACGTTGAAGAAATGGATTAAACTAGCATTTAGGTATTATTTATTAATTTATAATCACTTAGATTACACTACGAGTGTCTGCATGGAGCATCAATGTCTGTAAAAGAGAAATCATATTCTCGTCGCCCAGTCTACAAGGTACAAGTAATATAACTTCCGTAATGTAGAAATAGAAAGCAATGCGGGCACTGTATGATAAATGAACGATTCACGGTAATCACGGGATCTATCTTCTCATGAACTGGAACAGAAGCAGGATGAAGCTATACTTTTTAAATATCGTGTCAGTTCACCACAGAGTTGTTATTACACGGGCGTTAGCTTCATGGAGAAAAATTACTTGCGTACACCCCAGTGATTCCCAGAATGTCTGAATGTAACGACAGCACTGGCAGTCTGAACCAGAAACCACATAGCTTTCGAGTGCCACAAGGCCAAGATGCCATCAACCTTCAGCGAATTTAATTATTTTGTTTCCGGGTGCGTCAGCTGTTATGGTTATTAATCCCGTAAATCTAGTGCCCCGTATATCCCGAGGGGATTCCTTCCCTGCTGGAACGCGAGATCCGTGCGGACCTACACGTCGGCTGGCGAGGTTTCCCCCTCCCGGGTGATCCGCCAATGAGGCACCGCCCCACCCGCGACAAGCACTAAACTCCCAACACGTATGGAAGAGTAATTCATGAACGTACAAGCGTGTGTGTGTGTAAGGAAAGAGGAGGGAACAAGGATGAGGAAGGAAATATCGCACGCGGTCCTTGGACCTTTTCGGCATTCGCCGCTAAAATTCAACACGAACGCGGCAACAGCTTTGGCCCTGAGCCATTTCAGCATTTCAATCATCGGTGAAAGACCATCCGGTGGAAAGGCATGATGCAACACTGCATGTTTTAGAGGCTTTAAGCAAAAATTATAGCCATTATATTAGTGTTAATATTAGTGTTAATAAATGCGGGGATTTTCCCCAATCAGCATCTCCCTTCAGTAGGGCACCCGCCCCAGCCGGGACAAGCTCTAACAGCAAGTTCCCGACTCGTCTCCCGGCATGTGAAGCTTGTCGAAAGCAGGATGGAAGCTTGTGAATATGTGTGTGTAAGTAAGGGAGAATAGGACATGGAAGAGGAAGGAAAGATCGCGCGCGGTCCGTGGCCCGTTGTTGAGTACTACTCCGGCCTTCGTCTGGTGTTCATCGGAGACACCACGAAAAAAACACCGATCAGAGCAGCCGGTCACTAGAATTCTCCTCCAGTTTACGGTTAAACTCGACCTGGCCTCCGTCGGGGCTCAGAGGACTTTCTGGTCAGAGGCATTGGCGGTGGCATTAATTGATGTCCTGAGCCGGTCGTAAGAAATGATAATCAGAACTTCCTCTTAAAAAGTTTATAGTATTTCTTTTAAAATTTAGGTTTACAAAACGGAATTGTGGCAATGCTACTGTCCGTGTAAGTATACTTCGTTTCTTTCTTTTTTGGCGCACGGGGGGGTGTCAATAAAATTGAATATCTCACGGTATTTCGTGCCGTTCTCCATTGTGCCGGCAGAAATCGCATGATCGCCAGCACTGCTCGATCATGCGACTCTTAGCGGCACAATCGAGAACGACACAAAAAACCGTGACATATTCTATTTTATTGACACACCCCCATGCACCAAGAAAGATAAACCGAAGTATAAAAGTGTAACCTTCGATAGCGAACACAGAATAAAAACTGGCCAAGCGCTTTTGCGGAGGAGGGCCAGTCCCTCCCTCGTTTTCATAGAGAATGCGCCGCGTCGCGGATGAACAACGTTCACGAGGGCGGTATCAGCGTAGGCGAGACTCCCCAGGACGTTCCCTCATCACACTTTAATAGCACACATTTACCTGAGAGTTCGGCGCGGGGGCGAGCGCATGTATAAACAGTGCGTGCATGTGAAATGGCGCGCGGGAAGCGAGGCGCGAGGCGCGGCCGCCGGGACCCGGGCGGGGGCGGGGGTGGGGGTGGGGGCGGGGGCGGGGGTGGAGGGGGGGAGGAGCGGCCGCGCGCAGCACTAACAGCGTTACGAGCCGCGGTGGCTGCTTATCTTTGCGGCTGGCACCCCCACCCTCCCCGCCCCCGAACTCGCTTCTGCGCTGGCGCTTGTCCGTCGCCGCGCTTTCGGCCTCACGGGAATCCACCCCCACCCCACGTCGTCCCCGGGATGATTCTCTGAAGTCCTTAAATAAAACGTGCTCATTATAAGAGTATTGTTAATTGTGTAAGGATATCAATGGCGTTCTAGTTAGGACCGTTGGGACAAAGAGTTTTATGAATATTATAAATATTATGTATTATAAATATTAAGTATTATGAGTATTATAAATAAGATGCAATCAACTGTTCATATCATGTTCTATTTATCATCTCGTACTATATCAATATTTATCTTCTTCACTGATGACATAGGATCTATCAAAAATGTTTGGTTTAAAATTTTGGTAAAGAAAAGTTTCGTGTCCTCTTGAAAAGCAATAGATGTAGATAGAATTTCATGTTGTTCGTGTGATAAATTGCATATTAGTTTTAAAAAATGTTTATTACATTAAATACAGTAATACGGTAATAAAAGATTCTGAAAAGCATACCTAACGCTAATAAAAGAAATTATGTATTACAGACAATTTAATTAAAAGATTTTCAATTTATTAACATTGTTATTTTTATGAAGTTAATGAAAATATTCCCGAAAAATATTTGTCGTTAGAATTCATATTTCAAATGTTTAATTTTCAATGTTTATTGCGTTATATTCTGCCCCTCCTATTCCCTCTCTTGTAAACTAATACTAATTTATTTATTTCAAAATACGATTATATAAATTTCGCCTACTCTGGCTTGCTCAAAATTGACGTCTATTAATCAATTTGTTTCCTTCAATTAGTTCCAGAAATGGAATAGTTGCGGTTCGTAGAAAAAAATTATACAACCCGACCAATCGGAGTGTAGGTTTCGCGATGAGGGTAGCTCTGCGCTTTGTTTTCCTTCGGAAAGAAAGAGACAATGCAAATGAAAACTAAAGCACTGATCTAGACCAGGGCTTTGTACGTAGGGCCTTCTTGTAATGCCATCTTATATTCAACAATACGTGTTACGTCCCAATTTAATCCGATTTATTGAATTTTTGTTTCATTGCACACAGGGGACTCTTTCAGCACAGTTATTTAGAAGTAGTTCAATCGTCTAAACAAGTGGTGGAGTGTTTTATAAGTGTCTGTGCCTTTGAAATGGAATCGTTCGGAGTGGCCGTCATCCGACGGGCTCTAAAACCACTGGCTCGCCGCTTCTCTCTTAGGAGGTCCCCGCCTGCGCGCGCCGTTGGGGAGGCACGCGCTAAGTATCAAGCAAGTGGAATATTTTGCTCAAACTATGTTTGTGTATTGAATACCTGAACGAACCTACACCGTAAGTTTAAAATCACCCGGTGTATTATTTACAATATGAGTTTACAGCTAGGCGTTGATGTACTATATCCTTCCAAATACCGCCAACATTTAAATCGTGCGTTGGACTGCGATCGTTGGCAGTTGTCGAGTGACTTGCACTATTATTTCTATAATTTTAAATTTAGTTGCTTTTATGAATTAATTCGCGTAGTATTGTAGGCTAGGTCGTATCGATTTTTGTTTTTTTATTTATTTCAAGCTATTTTACTTTAGCAAATTTAAAAAGTTGGTTCTTTGTGTTGAGTCAAGCACAACTTTTTCCCTACTGTCTCCGCGTACCCGTGCGAGAACTCTCGCATGTTAAGCCCCACACTCAGCCTATCCTATTTTCATTCTAAGAGAGAAAGTTGTTAACGAAACGAGTTTATTTGTTTAAAATGTATAAAAGTAACTTGAAATGTACTAACACAATATCAAATAGTAAAAGTTAAAAATAATGCAATTGATGTTTAAAATAAATTTTCAATAAAGATTTATTCATTATTATGGAGAGATTCCTTGGAAAAATTCATAACACTTACTTAAAGACATTTGAAGTAATTATTCAATATTCTATGACAATTAGCTTTTCGCTTCACGCTATAGTCGCAAAAATGTTAGAAAAGCTTTTCACTCGTTAGAAATTCACTCTTGAGAAGCCGCTGACTAAAAATTGATTGAATTACTGCTGATAACGAAAAACTGGTACAGGTAAAACACAAACACAGTCTTCACTCTTCACTGTACACACACATTCCTCCACAATTAGGTACACAGTGCTTGTAGACCGCGGCAAAACGTCAAATGAATGTTTTCACTACACGCATAAGAAACACTCTTCATCGGTATCAAGCAACTATTAACAGTACTCCTAGTTGTTGCTGCGAGAGCGAATCTTGAATCAATGATTATGTAAATAAACCTCGTCAGACTGCACAAACCACGGTGTATACAGAAAGCGTAAATATAAGATGGATGAAGCGTGTCGTCTAAGCGTGTCGTCACAAAGATGGCTACCAGCAAAAAGGGCTGAAATATTCAGATGGTATTGATGACCTCGAAACGCCGAACCGAAAATTTAATTGGATGTCCCAAAATGTTTCATTTTGTGTATTAAGATGTGAAAAACGTTTCTTTGACGCCTCTGGCCTCAATATTTTAGTTTTTAAAGCCCTAAAACGCCTCGTTTAGGAGATATTTAACGATATAATTCAAGAGTCCTAACGTGCGTTGTGGATTGCATTCTACATTAATATTTAGATGCGTTTTTTAAACAAATCCTTCATATTTTTTAAAGTCAAAGTGCAATTCGTCACGTCGTGGAAGTCATACGGTGAAGACCTCTACACCGTGCGAGAGCTCCACTTTAGCTATTTTCTTGTTCTTCAGTTACAGCTGTGTTGTCGACGACGACTGAAAGGACGCAGAGCGATTCACACCCGTGGCAGCGCTAGGAACTACCAGTTGGAGCAACACATCCCCACCGCCCACCAGTGGAGGAAGGATCCCGGCCCGCGGCGCAGGCCGCAAAGATGGACCAAGAGAGGGCGTTGAGGAAGACGTCCAAGGACCGGCATGAGCAAATGGAGCACTCCGGGATTTTGGAAGAAGAAGCTGAGTTGGTAAGAGATCTGCAAACGGAGCCTGCGTATAAATTGATCCCGCTTAGGAGGAACCACTCCCACCCCCTGACAGGGAGAGGAATCCCTTCAACCCAAAGGACGGTGGAAAACCCCCTTCAAAAAAGCAGCGCGGACCTCCAACTCTCTCCACCCCCACACCAATCCCGCTCCAAAACAGGTACGCTCCACTTCCCCAAACGACCCCGACCCGCCTGCTCATTGCTCCAATAACCCACCCGCTACCTCTATCGAAACTCAACCCATCTCCCAGACCCAACCAATCTCAACCGTTACCCAAACCGCAAAACCTAAAATTTGAGTTTTCAAAATTGACCTGGCCTCCATTTTCTCCACAAACGTCCTAACCAAAGACCTGATGAAAAAAACTAACAAACAAATGACTGTAAAATGCACAAGGACTGACTTGATGATTCAACCCCTGACTGTAACCGCACATAGCAAAATCAAGGACCGACTAGACCAAATAAGGACTGGCTCAAGACTAAAATCATTGTTCTATGTCACCATAAACTATCACTTTAACCGCGCGACCGAGGCTAGGGGTAAAATAGTGATCAAAGACTACCGCCAGACTTTGACATCAATTGTATCAAGGACAGCCGTACCAAACAAAAAATAACGCATTTCCACGTAGCGGAAATGAAGAAACGGGACGCTGACGGACAATTGACACCATTGGGTATTTACACCATTGAAATACCCAAGCAGGACCTGACGACTACTAAAGCTAGACTAAGGACAATCGACCTGTATGGAGTTTAAGTTGAAGACTAAAAATCTCTGACCGCATGCCTCAGTGCCGCAACTGCCAGCAACTTTTTCATACTAAGACGTACTGCCGACGACCAACGATCTGCGCTTACTGCACGCAAAATCATAACACCGAATCCTGCCCCCACGTCCACTCCCAAACTTTTATCCCAAAATGCAGCAACTGCGAGCAACACCAACCCGCCTACGACCTATCCTGCCCATACATTACCAAAGCCCGAGAATCCCGCAAAATGAACATCCAAAGATCTAACCCCCTCCCACCCCCAACCTTTAACATGCGAACCTTCCCACCTGCCAAAGAACAAACCCGATCCTACTCATCTACCCTATCCTCAAAACTCCTCCAACCCTCTCAATTCCTACAACACCCAACCCACATCCTCAGCCCAAGACCTAAAAGACCTCCTTTCCTTATTACAATCCTTCAACATAAAGAAAATCCTCTCCAACATCAAACCAATCATCAACATCCTCACAGGCCCAGAGGACATCCTCACAAAAATCATCAACGCAGGAATAAAACTCGAAATCCTGTCCCCCTAAATGGCTCCTAAACCTCGCTTCCTTACCTTCTTCTCGTGGAATGTACGCGGCGCGATCAACCAGAAGAAACCCCTCCTTTCCCAGTTTCTAAAGGAGTACTCCATCGGAATACTTTTCTACAAGAAACCTGGCTGAGACCTGACATTCCCTTCACCATCTCCACTACATCCCCGCACCGCAACGACAGACCCCACTCCCAGAGCGGAGGCACGGCCATCCTAGTTCGCAAGAACATCCCACATACCTTATACCAACTTCCCCTACCTCAGCTCTCGAATGCACAGCAATTCAAATAGGCACTCCAGCAACTTCCATCATCCTAATCTCTGCCTATAAAAAACCCCGTACCCGAATTCCCATCTCTGACCTTAATATCCTACTCAACCTTCCATACCCTTTCATCCTGGCTGGAGACGTAAACTGTAAATGCGTATCGTGGGGCTGCCGGACCATCAACACAGCGTGACGAATACTAAATGACTTCATTGACAACAATCCAACGATCCAACTCAACAGCCCTTCCGAACCCACCCACCTACTCAACGACTATCCCCTCGAAATCCTCGATCTCGTACTCCACTCCTCCAACATACACGTATCCACACCCTATCCTAAAAACGACCTCTTCAACCTTTCAGATCACCTCCCGATTGTCTTCTGCTCCACCTCCACTACACCATTTTTTACACCCAAAACCCCACTCCCATTCCAGACACGAACTGGAAATCCTATGCGGACATTCTCTCCAAAAAAATCCAAACTCCCTCCCAAATCCAGACCCCAGAAGACTTCGACAAATCCATCAATCACCTAGTACACCAAATAAAAACATCCTACCAAAAGAACACCTCCTATTCCCAAAATCTCCACCCAACCCTCCCCAGACGAGATCGTACTTAATATACGTAACAAACGACAGATACAACGACACTACTACAAATACAGACGCGACGAAGACAAGACGGAACTAAAAAGAATACAACGACGACTACATACTATACTAAAAGACTACGAGACTCACAAATATGACGACATTATAAACGACAAAGGCAGCCCAAATGTGATACATAAACTAGTCAAGGCTGCGCGCGAGACTCCTTTCATTACATCTCCACTTCAAACATCACCTAACACCCTCTCCTTTGATTGCCAAGAAATAACCAACTTCCTCGCCAATCCCTGGCCGAACGCTTCCGTCCCATCAACCTCCCACTCCCCAGCCTGGTAATCCAAAACTACTTATGCACCCCCTCCCTCCCACCGACACAACAACAAACTTGGACAACAACGGACGACGAAACGAGATATCACATTAAAGCAATAGACGACAATAAAGCCCCCGGACCCGATGGAATCCTTCCTTCCCAACTCAAACACCTACCAAAAAACGCCATTCGCCTCATCACCCTGATCCTCAACTCCTGCTTTGAAAATGCATATTTCGCCTCCGCCTGTAAGAGAGCACGTGTCTCCATGATTCCCAAACCCGGCAAGGACATCGGCTCCGTCCAATTTCCGCCCCATCAGTCTTCTCCCTATCCTTGTCAAAATATTTGAGAAAACTATCCTAATCCGACTCACTCCACTCCTAGATCCCATAATCCTCCCCACACAATTTGGTTTCCGAGAGGGACGTTCTGCGGCCTTCCAATCACTTCATCACTCTGTCTCAATTGCCACTTCACTCCAAATCCCCAAAGAAATTCCAGCCGTTTCACCGACCTTACCCAAGCTTTTGACACCGTTTCCCACGACATACTTCTGATGAAACTCCACCCCCACGTGCCCCACCACCTCTTCTCCCTCATCAGAAGCTACCTAAATGACCGATCCTTCTACGTCCGTCACCACTCCAAAACCTCACAATCTTTTCCCATCCAAGCCGGCGTCCCGCAAGGAGCTGTGCTCTCCCCAATGCTGTTCTCATTGTACATCAACGACATCCCATCAACCCTCGGTGTCAAAACACTTCTTTACGCCGATGACCTTGCCTTCCCCGCCCCTGACGTTATCCCACAGCAAGCCCTCGCCCGAACCAAAGAAGCCCTCAATTCCTTCCACCTCTGGGCCAAAGCCAATAACATTACCATCAACCACCCAAATCCCAAGCCATCCTCTTCTCATACCGGAAAAAAACCACCCAGCCTCCGCCCCTAACAATCAACCGAATCCCGATCCCATGGCAATCTGAAATTAAATACCTTGGCGTCACCTTCTCCCGAAAACTCCTCTGGTCCTCCCACATCCAAAATACTATCACCAAAGCCAACCGTATCACCAACGCCCTCTATCCACTCCTTACCAATCAATCCATCCTCCCAAAGAAAAGAATCCTCGCTTATCTTTCCTACATCCGTCCAATCGTAACCTACGCCCACCCTACCTGGGTAGCCACATCTCCCACCAACCTTGATTTTCTCACAGAAACTGAAAACAGAATCCTCCGCTTCATCTTCCGACCCCCAATGTATACCCGCTTCAATGACATCCGCTCCCAAAACAACCTCCCACACATCCTTTCCCACATCCATAACTCCGCAATTACCAATATCCAAAACTTCATCTCAAACCCTATCTTCCAAAACCACATCACCCCTCACCTACACATTCTATCCAATCCTCCACGCCACTCCCGAAAAAAGCATCCACTCGACATCCTACAACTCCCACACCTATCACCTAGTGCGGTAGCCAGACGACGAATCACGGCGACAGACGAAAAACTCGAAACATGACAGTAACGAATAACTACCAGACTGACTACCACACAAGTATACTCCATCCTCTCAGCATCCTATATCAAATCTTTCCCCTTCCCCCATATGTTTTTGAAACAATTGAAAAATTGAAAAAAATCTACAAAACAGCACAAAAAAATCTAACAAAAAAACAACAACAAAAAAACTACAAAAATTTTAAAAATTATTATTAAAAAAATAATAAAAAACTATTATATTTTTCCCCTATCCTCCCCAACCCCTCCCTTCCCATCTTTTTCCCAATCTCTCTCTCCACCGTCCAAAGCACCCTAAATAAAATAATACATCACACCCAGAATTAATCACGAATCTATTTTGCACAGCTCCTCAATCCTCGCCCTTGTGCGAGGGAGTGGGGGCTAAAATGCGCAGCTTGACGACCCCACAACACCAACCCCGG
>JAHLJT010009419.1:82955293-82979645 GCA_031308135.1 Acheta domesticus | reverse complement strand
TTTTATTTGTACTAAATAAATGTAAAAATTCAGCACCTGGACCAGTCAATTTACCAAATAGTTTTCTAAAAAACCTTCCAGATGTTGGCCTTGAATACCTACTTCAATTATATAATCATATTTGGACCACTCAATCCTTCCCCAATCAGTGGAGAGAAGCAACAGTTATACCAATACCAAAACCAAATAAGGATCACACAAATCCAACCAATTTTCGCCCAATATCCTTGACATGTAATATATGTAAACTACTAGAGAAAATGGTATGTCGCCGCCTGAAATGGAGCCTAGAAAAACAAAACCTGATCTCACCACATCAAAGTGCCTTTAGATCTTTTCGATCAACCAACGATCACCTGGTAAACATAGACTCGGAAATTTGTGATGCATTAGTTATGAATCACCATGTGATTGCAGTCTCACTGGACATTGAAAAAGCTTACGAAATGGTTTATAAAGACAGGTTAATATCAATTCTTACAGATTTGAACGTAAAAGGAAATATCTTAGCTTTCCTCATCAACTTTCTAAAAACGAGATATCTCAAAGTCAGAATCCAAGACAAATCATCACAGGCAATTGAGATGACAAATGGTCTTCCACAAGGATCGGTCGTAAGTGTAATACTCTTCCTCATAGCAATAAATGAAGTGAGCCTTATAGTAAAAGAACCTGTGAAAATATTCCTCTTCGCAGATGACATCACCTTACTCTGTAGTGGCAAAAATCTTCAAGTTACCTCAAACATTATGCAAGAAACCCTAAATAATATCAGTGATTGGGCAAATAATTCAGGCTTTTCCATTTCGAACACGAAGTCTGAATTTATAGTGTTTTCCAAAAGTCGCTCTATTAGGGATGAAGAAATTACACTGAAAATTGGAGGATATCCACTTAAAAGGACATACACATGTAAAATCCTTGGAATGATCTTCGACTCCAAATACTCCTGGAAACATCATATATCTGCTTTAAAGGTGGATTGTGTTAGGAGATTAAATGTTATTAAAATGTTATCCTCCATCAAATGGGGCGCTCAGTATGAATGCCTAATCAAAACATATAGGGCACTAATTCAATCCAAGCTAGACTATGGAGCAGTAATTTACAATTCAGCTTCAGAAAACATATTAAAAACACTGAATCCAATAATTAACAGTGCTTGTCGTTTAAGTCTTGGTGCTTTTAGAACTAGTCCCAGCAACAGCCTACTAGTGGAAGCAAGACAAATCCCACTAGCACTAAGACGCAAGTTACAATGTCTGAATTATGCATATTCAACGTTCAGTATCCCACCCAACCCCACAAACTCTACCATTTTCCAACAACCAAAAACAATCATGTACGAAACACATCCAAAATCCCCACTACCCCTGAGAGAAAGACTCCTTAAATACATGAATGACTTTAATATTGTTAAACCACTCAGCTTACCTAGACGTTTACATCCCATCCCACCCTGGCAAGACTTGAAGATTCTCATAAACACCCAACTAGGAAATATTTCTTGCACTTCCTTTGAATCTAATCCAAATGCACAGGATGCGATAAAAGAAATGATCCAAAAATATGACAATTTCTACCAAGTTTACACCGACGGATCAAAAAGAGATGGAAAAGCTGGTTGTGCAATAATTCTAACAAATGATAATGAAGCCATTCCATTTCGTCTCCCGGACTACTTTTCCATTTTCACATGTGAAGCATGGGCAGTGCTCAAAGCCATTGAAAGCAGTATCAGATCCGCAAACAACATGCCTATTGTCATATTTTCCGACTCAATGTCAACACTTAAAGCCATTGAAAACCGATACACCAGCAATCCAATAATCCAAACTATCCAATCCCTTCTTTATTTTCATTTCTTATCTTCATTTACTTTCTTTGAATTTTTACATGATTTCTTCAGGCATTTTCAAAACCACTTAAGTCTTAAATACAATGCTCATGGCATTTTATCATGGTGCAAAAGAAAATTACAAACAGAAGAGGGGTGGAAGGATAGAGAACAAGGAGATAGTGCACATGTTAGTTCGTGGAGGTAAGGTTAAATTTCACTTCTTGGTCCTTCTCCTGTTGATTTTTCAAATCAGGTAGGTATTCGTTTATGTTCTTATTGTTTTTCATAGTTATTATTTTCATTGATTGACTTACTCAAATCTGTCATGTTTTTTATGAAGGTATTCATGTCAAATTAATTCCTTCCTTCAGTATTGCATAAAATTCTTTTAAAATGGCTCTATCCATATTTTTAACATCATTTGCTTCTTTTTGGGTTTCCATTACTTTTGCCAAATCTTTATAAGTATCATATTGTATTTAATAAAAAGAGACTCAAATTTGAAATCTCTTTTTCGCTTCATTGTTATACTTTTCACTATGATCTGAAGTTTTGAACTTTTGAATATGCATACTACTTGTAAAGTATTTTTTAAAATATTTTTTTATATTTAACCAATACATTCATTATTGATCTATTATCTTTGAAATTAATTCTGAAATTTAGAACTCTCAAAATGATTGGTAAAATTCTACAAAAAGTTAGAATGTTAGATGTTAGGAGATTTCTAAGGATTTTCGGCCAAGGAAACTTCCAGTTAATTAATGACAGATTTATAACTAAGTTATATGTAGGCCTACAATAAAAATTTTAAAAGTTGTTGGATCATGAGCTATCAAATGAACAACTGTCAAAATTAACATAATGTAGTCATTGGAACAAATCTTTTGCATAAAATAATACATACTAACCTTAAACTTGAACTATATTTTCATTCATAATTTAATAATATTAAACATGTTTTTTCTACAATTTTTTCTAAATATTTGGACTTCACAAATTTACAGGCTGTAGGCCAATATTAAGTGATCTTAATGGTTTTGACCAGGCCTGGCCAGAAAGTCAATCATGATCAATAAGTAAATTGCAGAAAATTTTGTTGACAAACATAATCGCTCATACTAAGAGAATACCTAATTTTCAGATTTTGGTGCTTGATATAAAGATAGTGATATCACATTAATTAGAAAACTCAAGGATTCAATTTGTTGTAATGCTTATGCATACTTGGATAAATAAATAAATAACATTTGTGTTTCAAGATAGTTAATTCTTTTTTTAAAAAGCAAAGATCCCTCTCCTTCCTTTTACCATTCAAATGGGCAGTGGCCGAACACCTTGGCTCTCATTTATAAAATAAAATCTCATCTGAGTGAAAGTGGCTCAGGCCTGGTCTAAACTACTCTGTTTATTTGCTTTAAACAAACATTTTCCTGTCTTTGCAAATATATTTTTCTTTGATATTCATTTGATTGTTCATATTTTTTCTATATAAAATCTCCGAGACTTCAACAGTTTCACTTAGCTGTGATGTTATATTTGAGTATTATTTCATTTAAATATTTCCATTAACAACAATTTCATTTGTCTTTCACTTCCTTTTCATTTGGTCTTTCATTACTTTCTTCTTACTAACCTTAAAGCATAACTAAAGACTCTAGCCGGATCTGTTTCCGGCCTTAGTTTGCAATTCGACTCAGATTTTTCTCACAAGTTGGATTAGAAAATATTATTATTTTTAAAATATGAGGTGAAAATATTCACATGGTATGTAATAACAGCAAAAAAAACATTTTTTTTGTGTTAAAATTAACCCAGGAGAGGTGGCGCGGGTTCTTTTGTGATCCCACATATCTTTGTTTAGCTGCAGTTGCCTAATTTTCTGAGTCAGAACCTTTACATTTCACATACCTTTCATCACATTCTTTACCTTTTGACTGAAATTTTTTCAAAATTTTATATGTAATAATTTATCTATAAATATTTGTGAAACCAATACAAAAACCTTAAATTTCGAACTTTTCCTACGTTCTATTGATTGGCTTTGAATCATTTTCAAGAAATTATTTGTTCTTATGTGAGACAGTGTTAGAAAATGAAACTTACTGAATTTTCTGATACCTTTGGCATTGAAATATTCAGAAAAATGTAAATGGAGTCATTACATAAAATGAAAGATAGATGATAATTTTGCCCTTTCATTTGTTTCAATTCCTCATTTGCATGTTTGTTTATAATGGTGCATTATATTTATATGACGTTAAAAAGATTGATTATTATTAAAATAACTAATTTTGCACTTATTTCTTGCTAAATAAAATTTTATAAAGAAATAGTTTAAAGGGATCAGAAATGACCCTGCGCCACCTCTCACGTAACTCTAGCAACCGCCACCTTTCCAGGGTTATGAAAATAATCATTTTATGGCATTTATTTTATTTCTTTGCTTTTGATATGAACTTTGGCATAATAAATGGTTAAATAATTGACTTGTAGAGGCCTCTAAGTTCATTAATAAAGTAATAAATTGATTAAAATAATTTTTTCTACAAAAATGTTAACCAAAAGTTTCTTTTTTTAATAATAATTCACCTAGTTCATAAACTTCCAGAAGGAGTATCAGACAGTGCTACTTATGAAATGTAGACAATTTCAGCAAATGTCTAGAATTTGATTTAGGACCTAGCGAGCCAATTTTGTAGTCATGGTTCGTGACGATTTCCATATCTTAATTAATATAATATGTTCTAATATGTTTATAAAATATATAATATTGTCAAAATTGACAAAAATAATAGAAAACGTCTTAGTATTGTTGGAAATATTTATTATGCATCGAATATTTTTTATTCAAAATAAAAATGCTTTATATGTCAAAATAAAAAAAATAATAAATGGCAAGCAAATTGATCGATTTTCTTTGACCGAAAAACGTGTGTGTACATTTACAGGATTAAACTGGAGTTTAAAATGGGTATTAGTTTGGGGGTATATTAGTATATACAATGGGTAATAGTTTATTATTTTACTGATGGTGTAATAATTTAAACTTTTTCCCCATAATGCCATGAACGGCTTCTACAACCCACTGTAGTTTTGTGATAAGTCGAAGATTTGTTTCATTCTTCTGCAGTCAACTGATATCTTTTACCTTTTAATGCCAGCATAAGTACAATAAATCCATTATCCAATACGTTTGTTGTATGCCCCTAAATCCCCGATCGCATAAAAAAACATCGACCTATCTTCAACATTTTGCTTGTTCCCTTAGAAATAGACAACATATGCTTGAGTATATAAGCATAATTTTGAATACCTAAATATGGACCACCGATTTCTACGTTACACCCGTCAGTAGAGCAAATCGTAAACTGGTTTGCATAAGAGAAATTTTTTCTGTCCTGAAGAACGGATTTTTTCTAGTAGTTATTATTTGCACTTTTTTCATGCCTTAAATATGTACCATTCATTATAAGCACTAATTAGATCTTACAAATTATGCTAACTTTTTACATAGGTGACATGTGATTAGCCATAAGATCTCAGTTACAAGCCTCGGCGCCAAACTCAGATGATATGAATCCATTACAGATTCGCAAAAATATTATATAGTTGATCATTTTTTAAACCCAAAATTGATGCTAAGACGTTATTCGAATTTTAAGTTTTTAAGTAAAAAAAAAACAAACTATTAAGGCCTGTAAAGAAATATAGTTTTTCGTATTTCTCGTAGAAGTTAACTTTTGTTGCAAATCTTGAATTTGTGTCCATTTTAATCCAGTAAATGTAAAAAATGTTCTTCTGACAAAGATAATTCATCAATTAGCTCACAATTTATTATTTTATTATTTTATGACATATAAAGCATTTTTATTTTGAATAAAAAATATTACTCGACCCATAATGAATATTTCTAACAATACTAAGACGTTTTCTATTATTTTTTATCAATTTTGACCATATTACATATTTTATAAATGTATTTAAAACATTTTATATTATTTAAAACACGGAAATCATAAAAAAACCATGATTACAAAATCGTCCCACTAAGTCGTACATCAAATCCTACTCATTAGCCGATTGGAGTGCTCGAAAGCATATGATGTCTAACATTTCATAAGTAGCACTATCTGAAACTCCTTTTGGAAGTTTATTAACTAGGTGAATTTTTATTTAAAAAAAATTTTTGGTTAACATTTTTATAGAAAAAAATATTTTAATCAATTTATTACTTAATTAATGAACTTAAAGGCATCTATAAGTCAATTATTAACAACCTATGAAGCGAAGTTCATATCAGAAGGAAAGAAATAAAATAAATGACCATAAATGATTATTTTCTTAATTTAAAAATGAAAAAAAAAATTTTCTGCTGTAAGTACTTACTATGTGGATATTTTTCACCTCATATATTTGAAAATAATAATATTTTCTACATCCAAACAAGTGGGAAAAATCTGAGTCGAATTGCAAACTAAGGCCGGAAAACCTCCTTATCCGGCTAGAGCCTTTGTGTTCTCATATGACTGAAAACTCTTACTATATTAATTGCAAGTTGTGTAAACAATCATTAATTGAAAAAAGTATTTTTTCAAATACTTTTTTTCAAGTTCTGTCCTTTACATGCTCAAATACTTTTGTTTCAGACTTATTTCATAATTTTATGCCTTGATATTGCACCAATGCTTCTCCTCAATTTGACTGTCATCTAATATCCTATTTCACTTATTTAATTGAAATGAGACAGTCTTTCTAGCACATCTTCATTTGCTGGGATTGTTTATTTAACAATATGAGAACTTATTTACATCTACAACAGCAGCTGTAACATCACCCATTTCTTATATTATCATCCACTCTATTAGAAGTTCAATTTGGGAATCAATCAATGAGACTGAAAATAGAAATATTACCTACAATAGTCTTTAAAAAAAGGTTTGAAACGTCCATTTAAATGAATTGAACACAAAATTAAGTTCATTATGCTATGCATTCAGAATTCTTTCAAATTCAGTCTGCCTTGATCCTGCTCTTTGTGTGTATTTCGTGAATGTTAATTTCCACCTGAAATATGGCATAATATTTGAAGATTGATGAATGATGATGATGATTGATGATGATGATGATGATAATCATCATCATCATCCAGGAATTTTACCATTACCTTGTCTCATGATTTATCTCAGTGTTTTTGTCAAAAATTACTTACTCAAAGGCAGGAATATATTTTCAGCCAACACCTTTGTCTATGACAACAACACTTGACATAGTAATCATTAGGAGGCAACTTTTTAAGATTTTGCATGTTTTTGTCCATTGGTTCAGGGCATAGCTAAGTGAAATTTCTCAACGTTTGGTTAGAATGCTATATAGATTAATATGTTAGTGGATATTTGAGCATATTTGTTGATTTTTCCTGTTGGTGCATATTTGTATAATTATAGGCGCATATTTTGCATATTTTGGTAAAAAAAAATCTATAAAATGTTTCATCTTTTCAAAGAATCTTATGTAATTCATTGTGTGAGCATTCATTGATTCAAAAGAGCCAGTCATAGTTTCGTTCTTGTGTTTTCTGTAGATGATAAAATACTTGTGCAAATGTGGGATATTTCATAAGGACATATATTTAAACCAGTCAGAAGAACGTCAACAAGACATACAATTTACTTCACCAAGGTGAATATTTACTTTGATTATTTATCATGCGAAGTAGTGTAGATTATATTACGTCTGCACAAAAAATATATCTTTTCATTCCAAGCAAATTTTCATTTCATTCCAAGAATTCTATCAAGACAGGTTTGCAGAAGAAATAAAATATTGTTAATTTTAAGTGCATATTAAAGGGCATGTATCAGAATTTTTAGGTCATAAATGCATATTTTTATAAGCATATTTCAAGATTTTTAGGGCATAAAAATACGCTCCCTTGTAATTATATTCATAAGGTATCAACAGCTCATTACAAAAAATTCATGTACAATACACGTACATACATTATTTTACATTTTACCAGATGACAATAAACAATTCAATTTCATACAAAAGTTTAAGTCCCAAGTAAAATCTTTTCTGCTACATAATTTTTTTTTATACAATTAGAGTCTATACTAAGCATAAAAAGGGCTATTAGTATTAATTTTTACAATTATATAAAATAAGATTAATTTTATATCTTAAAATTTAATTAAATTTATTATTATATATTTATTTATTATTATATTTATTAAAATTAATATATTAATAAGATTAATTTTAACAATGATGTTGAATGCATTATTTACCATTAGCGACTGCACTGGGAGAGATGACTCTGTGCATCAACTGATGTCACTTGCATCCCTCTAAACCGGGAGGTCATAGGTTTGAACCCCGACAGCGGCAACAAGATATTCGACACTAGCTCATGAGCTAGGTCAAATTCAGTTGCTGTCTTGAGGAGACATCTAGCAGCAAGCTGCTCTGATCAGTAGTTTTCCGTGGTTTCCTCGATCAAACACCAGGCAAATGCTGGAGCAGTACCCCAGCAAACGGGGCTACGGACCATGCAATGGTCTTTCCTTCTCTTCCTTGCCTATCCTCAACTATTACATTAACTAATACACTACCAGACACTACGGGTGTCCGGGCGGGAAGCTCAGACCTTGACCATCTGGGCGGTGCCCCTGCAGGTGGGAGATATCTGGTTGTGGGGAAAATCCTGCTACTAGACGGTTTTTGCATAAGGTTGAAAGAAATCATTATTATATTTAAAAAAAGTTCCTAAACAATTAAAAAATCTGCTGGTCTGTCTGTCTGACAACAACACAAGCAACTAAACTCTTATAAACAGCACAAACCTTTTCATTCAATGTTTTGTAAGAATCGAGAACAACATACTAAATCATTATGTACAAATGCCTTTTTCAAGAAAGCTTTTGAATTCTCTAGAATTAAACTATTAGTAGATTTTCCAATGATTTTACATGTTTATATTTATATTGGATCTGTAGTTCAGAAGTTAAAGAACTTTGTGGGCACATATTCTGCAATCTACTAATAGCTTACTGATCTCTTATAGATAAGTTCCTTGAAATCTCAAAAGTTTGCAAGTGTAAATATTTCTTTTTATTAGCATGTATTAAGAGGATTATCTGTGATACATGAGTAATCTAGATTTTGGCCTGCCAAAGAAGAGGAAGTGACTCAATATCCAAAGTATGGTATGAATCAATTTTCATTAAAATCTTGGAAATTTTGACAATTACAATTTAAATTCACACACTCACATGCTTCTTTGCTAAGATAGTTTTTCAAGAGACAGCTAAAAAATTTATAGAACATCAGTTGTGGTGTTAAAATAGTATTACATCACCATTACAAATAGTTCAAGAAAGAATAAGCTATTTTAGCATCACTAGTTTATCTTCCAAATAGTTTTTTATATTCTTAATAATTTATGTAATTACTAGTATTCTGACTCAATTTCTTTTTATTTGATACTTCATTATTCCACTTTTGCTAACAATTTAAATGTAACTGCTTTTATCCATAGCATATACTACATTCCTTTGCCGAAAATTGATTTTACTATTCTGTATTTCCATTCTTTAACTCTGTTTCTTCAGTTTTTTATTCTCTTTTATTTTCTCCTAAATTTCCAAATACTACTCATAAGACAGTATTTTTTGTATTTCTTTTTAGATTTCTCCTTTACAATTGAAGTGCCAGGAAGAGAAACAACAGGTATTTACAGACAACAGTAATTGACTTCTTGAAATACTGGTGCTGTTTTATAGTGCATTTAAAATAGTATCTTGCTATTAAACATCTCAAAAAATGATTAGGGCCAGGAGATGTATCAGATAGATATCATGCAAGAGAGTTAGTAAGTGATGAGTCAGCTGACAAAGCTCCAAGAAGTATATTTATAGTTAGAACCTGGAAGTTTGGCCAAATGACATTTTGTTGAGGTTACTGTTTCATGACTTTTGACAATAGGAATCACTTGATTGTGTTTCTGGAGTTGTTTTAGTAGCTTCTGATGCCTCTTTTAGTCATTTTGCCTTATTTGTGCCTTTTTCGACCTTTTATGTCATTATTTTGCTTTTTCTTCTCCTCTCACCGATCTCAATCAAGCTGGATATATATCTACAAACTTCGACAACACAAAGGCATGGTCATATTTTGTCTTTCTGTAGAAGCAGAAGCATTGGTACAAATCTAAATGAAAGAAGAGGATACCAGTCAAGATTTTAGATTTTTTCATTGATGCCAACAGACTTTGTTTGCTCACGAGGACTTCCATCCTACTTTTGAGTATGGCCTCAAATCCTTTCTGAGGACAGCTCTCTGTGTATGATACACTGTTATCAGTGCTGGTGATTGCACAAGTGCAAAGAAAAATATAATTCCATTTTTAGTATTACCATTTCAAGATTCAAAAGGAAGTCCACAAAATCATTTCAAAGAGAGAGCATCGCAAATAAAACAAATTCATAGCCATCATACTGGTTGGTCATGTGGAATAGAAATTACCGAGAAAATATTGTTTTCTTTACTAGTTAAGTGCTCGTGTAAATTTTAGAGTTAAATAAAAATGTGAATAATTCTAATTATTTTTTTTACCATAATTACTTTTAAATACGATTTTTCAGTGTTTACATGCCTTTTTGTACCTCTACTTTAGCTAGAATAAATGCCCTTTTGCCTGCATATTTTAGGTAAAATAAATGACTCAACTTCTAGGCTCTACTTATAGTATAAACCTATGTCTTGTCTGACATAAAAAGATATCTAGTGAATAAAGTGAATTTTCAGTCATTACATAAAAAACATTCTAGCTTTGAAATCATATCATGAAATCTTGCATTTTATGATGAAATGTTACTTTTTTTATGTAATGTTTCATTTAATATTTAATTTCCTTTTACCTCTAATGTTTTGTGGGAATTTTAACAGAACAGCAGAATGGAAAATCTTCTCTTTCACAGGAGGTGATGTCTTCTTCACCCTTCCAAGTAAATCCTTTCTTTTCATACCTATTTATCCTTCTTCATCTCTGGGAGTTAACAGGTGGACAGAGCAGCTTGGAAGCTTCCAGTACCTGTCAAAAATATTTCCTTCACATACTTCTCCTACAAATACCAATTTTTTTTTCTCTCCAGGGATGGAAAGAAGGAAGACCCAAAACTAAGGTAACCTCAAAGGAAATAAGGTAAAAGAGACCACCTTTCCAATGGGGCTAGCCTAAAGGAAAGCAAAGTTGGCAGCTTCAAGGTGAAAGCCCATCACCAGCCAAATCTGCAGGGGCTTATAACCCTCCCAGATATTCAGCTCTACTTTCAATCTTAATATTGATCAAGAGCAAATGGATTTTATGATGACCAAGAAAAGTATAAAGGACTGCACAAATGACTTTTGGAATATTTAAAAATTGAAGTGTGGAACATGATTCTATTTATCATTCATCTGAAAGAATCACAAATTGAGAAAATAAAACAAAAAAGCAATAGCACAAAAGTACAAATCAGCAAAATTGATTTACTTTTTCTCTCACACAGAAGAAAAAAGCTAAAGGGCACAGAAGATCTTGATAAATGCACAATGATTTTACAGTGGTGTTTCACAAAATTGTGGAGCAAAACTAGAGATAGCTGTATTACTTTAATTAAAGTGAAAAGAAAGACTTTCATGTTATAACTGGACACATTTGAAAGAAGACCAAAGTAATCATTGTATATAGAATTAAGAAAATGTTTGACTTTTATTGCAGTGTACACTCCAGAAGAAGGTAAAGAAGAAGAAGAATCAAATGAATTTTACAAAAATTATGAAATATAACCTCTCAGAGAACAAAAAATGATTATATTACCGTACGTGAAGAGCTCAATGCTGGAATTGGAAACATAACCATACTAGACATTGTGGGAATTTGTGGAGAAAAGATACTGAATAAAAATGGTGCAAAACTGAGAGACTTCTGCAAATATAATAATTTCTGAACCACAAACTCCTTTTTCAGGCCTAAAAATTCTACAAATTTACACAGGCTGCAAGAGGACAGCATTCAATTGTAGATAACATCGCAGATAACCAGAAAGCTACCAAACTATTTGAAAATGTGAGAATATTCAAAGAAAATATGACAATGAAAATTACCATTACTTAATAATAATAACAATAATAATAATAATAATAATAATAATAACAATAATAATAATAATAATAACAATAATAATAATAATAGTAATAATAATAATAATAATAATAATTATTATTATTATTATTATTATTATTATAATTTATTGAGTCACATAATTACAATCGTGTATGACAAGTCAAAGTGATGTTTTGGGTCGAGAGAGTGAAGTTACATTACTGTCCAGAAGCAAAACAAGGGACCATCTCAGCATTTGCTCAAAGGACCAGGGAAACTGGACAAAAACCTGATCGAGATGGGGTCATTAGCCTAGGAATTATCCTACTACAATAGGTCAATAAGCCTACTACAATACTTGTTACAGCTAGATTAAGATATTATACAGTATATAATTATTTTTAATAGCAAATAATTTAACATTTCCAGATTGTAATGTTTAATGTAAAAGTAAAATTCACTTGTTTATGTAATTTTACTGCTACTACTTAAAATAACAATCATAATAATAATACTAATAATTATAATAACATGTATTGAGTCACTTATACAATTTTAATCGTGTATGACGAGTAGATATGGTATATGCAGATGCACATGTCTTCCTGAGCTCCAGATTTCCCCCCTTCTTTCCTTTTCTCTTACTACACACTATTATGAATGAAGGTAAATGCAGCATTTTAATTTAAGAAATAAGAAATGTTCTCTTCTATGGGAAAGAACTGCAAGCGATATTAAATTTTGATTTTGAATACACTGCTAACAATAATTAATACTTCACTCCTATCACAGATAGGAAAAGGTAGCTCAAGAATACTTGGGCAGAGTGTAGTTACATTTACTGTGCAGAATCAAAGCAAGGGGACCATTTCAGCATTTGCTCAAAGGATCAAGGGAAACTGGACTAAAACCCTGATCGAGTTGATGTCATTATTCTTACAGCTGAATTACAATATTTGTTATTAATGATAGTAGTAGTAATAATATTAATAATAATAATATTAATAATGATAATAACAATAATAATAACAATATAATAATAATAGTATTTGTTGAGAAATTATTTAATAACATTATTGTTAACAGAGCCTAATGTATCTGTCAAATTAAGGGTGAAGGAATAGAATTTTGATCAGGCATTCTCCTTCTACATCAATCCACCTGCAATTTAATACATCAGGAGGCAGGACAGGATAAGCTAGTTCTTTTTTTTTTTGCTTCAGCTTGAACAGTCAACATGAAACAGAGTCAAATGGGATAAGAATTTTTGTTTATTTATATTTTTTTTAAGGGAAGTAGAGTTGTGATTTGTAACAATAAGTTTTTATTGATTGTGTATTCTTCATTGCATCAAGAAAGGTTCCATTAATTATAGACAATCAGATCATGTGATAATAAAATATATTTAATACAAAGTTGAAGAAAACAAAGTTTTACAGGTTGGAGTTTCACAACCTTTCAGGGATCATTTGTCTCCATCATCAGGTACATTTTGGCTTTTATTAAATATAAGTTTTACGTTTGTGAATAGTAAGTAAAACAAACGAATAGAATTCTATTCTTCACAATGGAATACTGTCACGGCATTTCGCGTCTTTCTCGGTTGTGTCTCTAGATTGTCGCATGATCGAGACCGTTTCAAGCAAGCTTTTTTTTTTTTCGAGATTTTCGAATTTTTTTCTGTAAAATTAGAGTGCAGGTAATATTCGAGGGTGGGGTATGTTCCAGAATATATGGGTTAATAAAAAAATACAATAAAGAATAATAGGGCTGACCATGATGGTTTATTTCCACCATGGGGTTGACAAACTCAAATCTTTCTCAAAACTCCCAAGTCCTTTGTGCTTTCCCTAAAGGGAAATAGAATATGGCCTGTGACCCTAATAAACTGCTGAACAAGAAAAAAAATCAATAACAAAAAACTTAAAGAATAAATTTAAAAAATCAATAATCAAACAATTGTTTCCTTCTCAAGGTATATATATAACAAGGATTGATAAAATCTTATTTTGATACGTTTAGGCAATTAATGAAATGCAAATTATCCAAGTAGTCACACAAAAAACAAACATTAAAGATTGATGTTTATCTAAGTGTTAAATGTATAAATCAATTAATTAAACAATAAAATTGAGTACATCATAATTATATATCATACAATTATGTATGTATTTATGCACAAACAAATATTAGGCCTACTGTTAAAAAATATATAATACAGAATTTTAATTTTCAAAATTAAACATGGAGTTGAATGTTATAAGTAACAATGGAGTTGAAATGTTATAAGCACATATGGAAATTATAGAAATAAAAAGTTATTTCATTATAATAACACTTATAAACAAGCTATAGATATCTGGCACGGTATTTACTTTTTCAGAGTAGTTTTTCATGTTGATTTCAAATCAGAAAACAGTTTTGGTCAAGTTTTTGAGATATCTATGAAAAATTAATTTTCATGGAACACTGTCATCAATTTTTTCGTCCCCATGTTTTTTGTATATTTTTCACACAACACCATATAATATGTTCGTCATCTGTGAAAATATGTATATTTTAGGTATTACTTTAAAGCATTTACAATATCGCATTACTAATCTTTCATTTGTTTCTTTTTTATTTTCATTATTCTGTCACTTGCACATCTATTCATTGCATGAGTACTCGCAGTTCTGGACTACACTCATTATTTAGTTTTGTTCATCTTCTATTATTTATGTTTTTGCACAATAACTAAAGAGGAATGCATAAACACTTGTTAACACATTTAAATATTGCACATCACAAGTATAAATTGTGTTTCTTTTGTAATTTAAGAAACATTCACCATTACCCTTACTGGAACGTCTGACGAGGTAAAAATAAGTTCTGCTGTTTTATTTGCAAGTAGGACAGTAGAGATAGAAAAAAACACTACCTAAAGACAAATTGGCCTATTGAACTAGAGTGCATCCAAGAATAAAACTGTCCTTTGTTTGCCATTGATTTACCCTGACAACGTACTCATGCTACCACTTCAGATCAAGTTGGGAATCATGAAAAATTTCGCGAAGGCACTAGGCTACAATTCAGATGCTTTTTCGGTAAATGTGCAACAAGCTTCCAGAGTTGAGTTATGTGAAAGTGAAAGAAGACGTATTCACAGGTCGACAAATAAGGAAGGTAATTGCTGACAGCCATTTCCAAGACTTATTGAATCTTACAGAAAAAAAGTGCATGAAGGGTATTCAAATAAGTTGCAGCCTAATTCCTTGGAAATTATAAATCTGCTATATGTTGTGAAGAAGTGCACGAGCACCTACAAGAAGCTGGGTGTCAACATGTCCCCCAAATTCATCTCCTTGACTCGCATCTTGACTTCTTCCCCAAAAATCTAGGTTAAGTCAGTGTCAAACATGATTTTCACCAGGAAATCTCGGTGATAGAGTAATGTATCAGGATCGATGGCATGCAGCAGTTAGCTGACTATAGAAAAAAATATACCGCTGGATACTTCAGCATGACGCCAAATGCTTATTACAAATGCAAATCTACAGCCATGAAATTTAAACAAAATACAACTTAGTTCAAGCATTTTCAGTACATATGGATTTTATATGTGGATTATACATTGAAATATACATTACTACACAGTATGCGTGCCATGTGCTTCAATCTCACTGTTTTCTAAGCTAATTCCATGTTCATTAGTACTTCATGTAACAAAAACTACTCTAGTGAAATATAAATGAATCTAAAAAACGATGGGTGATATTTTGGTATCCATATTTGGAATCAGCACATCTCACTTATCATAGAACAAGTGTTAGATACCAAGATATTCGCCAACGTTTAACATTGGTTTTTCAGTGTAATTACAGAATTATTATCAGTCTTTTATGATAGGTATTATTAATATGGTATTAATAATAAGAATGTATTGATTTTGATTAAAAAATCTGACTGTAATATGAAAACTTTCTTTTACTGTATTCCTAATATATTTTGCTTGCCAAATGGTATTGAATATTTTGGGCTCTCTGTGTTGCAACACATAGGCATATTAGCATACCCAAGAAGGATTAGATTACCATAGTGGCAGAAGTGAATGGTTGATTTAGTGGGCTAGGTACTTGATCTTTGGACATCTTTCACACAAGTAAAGGCTTAAAGGCATACAAAACCTCAGTGAGTTATAAATTATGAAACTGAATTTATCCTACACGTTCAAAGCCTGTAAATTACAACTTATTTATTAAGAGAATTAAGTAGAAAGTATTCTGTTCCACAAAATGTTGTTTATATTATAGTAAAAAAATCTGTTTCCTTTTCTGATGAAACATTTTCTGAAAATGTCTGGTCCGAATGGGCGAGATCTCTGAAGTGTCAGTGTGGTGGCAATCTCGGGCAGAAGGGTTGCAGGTTCACATCCCGCTTTCACATGTAGGCTTAACCCTGTATTATACCACAAACACTCTTCGTGCTTCATATTTGCTTCATTTTCTCCATTATTTTTCTTCATCTTCTTCTTCTTATACTTTTTCTTCTCATCCTCCACTTCTTCTCCTCTCCATCCCCTTCTTCCCCCTCCTCCTCCACCTGTCCAAAGGTGTTCCAGCTAATATTGTGGCCTGACAACTGCAGGGGTCGTTCCAATACATCGCATAAACGTCGAGCGGGTTGCCGAAATAGTTGACGGCGATTTGGAGTACTTAACAAAATTTATTAACAGATTAAGGTCTGTTGAAATGCATAATCTTGACATATGCCGCCCAAAGTGCTACCCTATCAGTTCAAAGTCGCGTATTCTGAACATTTCTATAACATACCCCAAACACGTACATTTACAAAAAAATCTCAGCATAATAATATAAGTAATTATTAACACCAATATTGATTGATTAGTGATTCCGAGCGCGTCAACTGCTAAGGTCATTAGTCTCGTGAATGTAGTGCATGTGTTTTATCCTCGTGGGATGGGCGGTGATCTTCCCCCGCTAGATGGTGAGATCCTAGTCGGCTTACCTGTCGGCTAGAGCGGTTTTCCACAACCAGGTACCTCCCACCAGCAGGGTACCGCCTCAGTCACACGTTTTCGACTCACAATTTCTGAAATCTGACAACATAACGAGTTAGAAGGAGTAATTTCCTACATATTAGAACAGGATTTATATACTTTTTCTCTATCCCCACAGAACGAGTTTTTGTGTCGAAAAATAGCCGTAAAAGTAGAAAGTAAAAAATCAGTTTCGGTACCAGGGGACACCAAAATGTGTTTTCGCAATCAAATGTCGAAATCTACAAAATTTTCTGAAGCATTGCATAACTTCCTCTCTACTACGCAAGTAGTATTGCAATGTAGGTACGTGTACGACAAAGTGAAAACCCCATCTTTCGAGGTTTGAATTTCAGTCTGAAAACCCCTGACTGCTAGAGACAGGGTGGCAGCGCTGCGCTCCTGCGATCTGGTAGGTAATCTGCCTAGCATCGTGCGGCAACTTGTTGAAAGGGGCAGAAGTATGCGAGGACGTGCGCGCACCGTATAAATTACGCTATTTTTACACCAAAAGCGATAACGGGGCTTTTCCACATTCTTTACTAAAACCTTTGTATCAGCGGGTGTAATTATTTCTTACAATTTCAAGTAAACATTTGCATATATCATATCGATATTAAGTGAATTAAATTGATAGTATTGATTTCGTCTGAAATTTTCTGGTAATTAAATACATGAACGTCAATGTCATTATTATTTTCGTTCCCTCGCTACACCAATGCAAAATTAATATGGAGTTCTTTCCGCCTGCATTAAAAAAATAGAAGGGTTGTGACATGTATAAGATCGTGTAGCATTCTTCTAATCGCTGTAGTTTTAACTTTACAGTCATCCGATGAATGTGCGAGAGTGACTGGAGGTATTTTTTATTTTGGATTTTTTTTTTGTGAATGAGTATGCTAAAAATGTGCATGTGCAGGCGGACTTGAGTACCAATATTATCAAAGAATATGAATAGCTGAGGATATATGGATGAGTTATTATTGTTGAGTATAGAGAACGATGTTCTTAAAATTGTCAGCCAATGTAACATAACTACTTACTATGACAATGCTAATCTTTGACAAAATTACAGATAATTATTTTATTACATGAAAATATATAAAATGTAAATATTCAATCGACTTCTGATTCCTGAAAGTAGCAATTAGACCTCGTAACTAATAGCTCAACTTTCAAATAAGACATATTTATCTAATCAGTGACCACTTCTTTCGCGATTATTATAGAATTGTGCTTTAGAGGTAGATGCTTCTTCCTTGTCTCTATAAATAAACATTCCATTTTTTCACCGCTTAGAAACAAAATTTTGATGTAAGAAGTCACAAAGCAGAACCTTGATTGAAACGAACAAATTTGAGAAGAGGTATGATTAATTTACGTACGGTAATGAAAGAACAGCTTCGTAAGCAACTGATCTCATTTCTAGTGTCTAAAATAGGTTGTAACGGCTTCAGGTAAGAATATTCGAAAATTGCCGCAATAGACTTTAACACTCAAAGGAATTACATTTACTGTATACTGTAAGTGTCTCTTCATCTTCTTTGGCCTTTTCCCGTTTCTACGGGATCGGTGCTAATGGGTGTGGGCTCATTTTTATTAATTTTCACGCACTCTATTTTTATTAGGATTTGGCGAATGTTTTACGTCCGGATGCCCTTCCTGACGCCAACCACAAAGGAAACATTATCACATTACACGTAGACAACAAATACAATGATGAAACACACACACCATGCCCGAGGCGGAATTCGAACCTACGGTCCTTCGGTCCAAGACCGCCTCGGTACTACTGCTTTAGTGATCTCGGCCATCGAATCGGCTGTACACTGTAAGTGTATTTACTGAATATTTCTTGGTCTAATCTTATTCTTGTTTTTCGTTGACTTATAATGGTTGTTAATTTTAGATAAAATGTTTTGCGGTTCTAAGGATAATGTTGCGTGTACATAAATGATTAAAGCAGGAAATTAATGAGACATTCTCTCGAACATTCTCAAGTTATTTTAGTATTGCTGATTAGGCAGCAAATTACTTTACGTTCAAACCCATGGTACGGAACAATCGAGCCTATCACCTATGCGTTGAAAACATTTCGTTACCAAAACAGTATACACATTGTCGCGCCCTGTCACCAAAGAGAGCATGCGGTGATGTACTCAAATTTAGATATGACATTTAGAGAATATATCAGCTTTTGGTTGGAATAATTTCGTGGGGTTTTGCCGTGGACTTAAACGCTAGTTACTTAACATGCAGACTGCAACATGTCGCGAAGTGTCAGTCCTAAAAAGGCTCTTTACTTATACGCAAAGAGAGTAGAAGTCTGGATTATCATGGTTCAAACTGCAAATGGAGACACTTAGCAAAGGACCCGATAATTGGTTTCAACACTATTTTTGCCATTTTGACATTTGTCGTGTTTTCACATTATTTTTTAAAAAACGTACGTTTTTTGAAAGTAACAACTATGTCTTACAGTGATTTTCTCCGAGATAAATAATTATAGGCAACGATTCTTATTGTAAAGTTTGTGTTAAACATTCAAGAGAAAAGCTGCAAATTTTTTGGTTACGAATGGAATATTTACGAAACTACAGTTTAAACTGCAAAAATAAATAAATATATCCAATTCTAAAGGCAGCTTTTCAACATTCTGCTGAACGTTTATAGCAAACTTTTTTGCTTTCATGCAGTGTTTTTTTCTTCAAAAGGTTCTATTTTAGAAAGAATTAGAAATAGGAAGATGTATTTCCGAGGACTTACTGCTTCCGCCAAGCCTGGGAGGACGGTGACCCTGCCTATACGGCCCCTTATTCGCGCGGTTGACTCAAAGATCAAGTCGCAGTCAGTCCCCAGTAGCAGGACTTGAGAAGGCATGCGGTGGTCCCCGACAAGATTATACGACACTTCCGATTCGCCAAGTGTCACGTAACTTCTAGTAAGAAGTTAGAAGAACGAGGTTGTTGACGTTCTTGAAGAAACTTGTGTGTGCGCGTTAGCATCAGTAATTAACAATTAATTTTTAAGTGCGAATAGAAAAAACTGTTCGAGTGCATAAGTTGCACTTGCAATTCTGCTTTGATGTGTGTTCCCTACTTAAGAACACTGAAATATACTTGAATGTGTAGATCTCAAAGAAAAACATTATCGTTGCCCAAAGAGGACAAAAATAAGTCGGTTATTTGAATGTTCATGGTTTACTATAGCCATAAAAAGATGTGTGAAAGTAAAGTCATGTAAAAACTACTTTGTTCACTTCCGTGGATTATAAACCCAGGAGTTTCCGACAAAAACTATTTCAATAACATTCCTAATAAACAGTTTTTCTGACGTTTTTCGTTAGTCTTTTGGCATATAATAATAGTAAATGAATTTAGTGTTAGCAATATATGGCTATTCAAACCAGACTCAGTGCACGTGTTCCACAGGAACACGGACTTATTTACAATATATGTAAGTAATAGTACCGTTAGGTATGATGCTTTATGCTCGAATATTAAGCCGTACTTTAGTGCTTCCCAGTGGCGTAGCGTCAGGGGGCGCTAAGATGCCGAGCATCCCCACGTGAAATATTAATCAAAGAAGCCTAAATATTGTATTGATAATCTTCCAAGCGAGTGAAACACATTCATCGAAACACGTTTTGTATTAATTTTGAAGTGATTTCCTATGATTGAATTCTGCGCGTTTATACAAGCTGGCCTCTGATTGCTTGGACGCTGAAATGGTTCTAGCGTCTGCCGCGACATTGCGACGAGCAATGACACATGCGCAGACGGCGAGGTTCTCCCCTCCCCTCTTCATCTCTGCCCCAGGATTCTCGAGTTCCGAAAAGCTAGCATCCGGATACGGGCAGCAACGGCTGGTGAGAAAGCACCGTGTGAGGAAGGCTTATGGGAGCAAGTTGCTCGTTTGTGCACGAGAGCGCAGCACACTTGAGGTTGTCAGAGAAATATTTTTCTTTCTCTCTCGTGATTCCGTGCTTGGTCATGAGCACAAACAGGAGATATAGTGCTTGCCTACTAATTCTCAATTAATATCTAAGAAGTTGAATTTTGACTTAAATATATTAAATTTTATTTTGGTTCGAAATATATCAATTCACAAGTGATCTCATTGTCAACCGCGAGTGAGAACTAAAGCGGAGCTTTTCATAATTTGCTTTCAGGAAGTCTCCTGACATAAATCTGTTGAAGTAGTGTAACATTTGATTCAATAACTTAGTTTCTAGAGAACATTAAGAATAATGATGTCTTCAGTTCGTATTATTGTTCAGCATCGCCAGACATACGAGACACGCTACGCCACTGGTGCTTCCAACGGTGCCATTGGACAGGGGAGACGCGGGCAGAGCCGTGTGCTGGCGCTGCTTCAGGCAGAGGCACATATAGCACCCCCCTCAAGTCCTCGAGAAGTAGGAATTTAGTGATTCGTTTTGGGGTATAGCATTCTGAAGCCGCCTTCTAGTAGCGTAAGCAAGAAGATGGAGAGCGCTTACTTAAATTACAACAATAACTAAAACTAACGTTAACTAGAATGTAATGGCACGACTGCTCTTCAACCTACCTAATTTGGTGTACATTTATTTTAGTACCAATAAATGTTCATTTTTGTGTATATTTTTCATTATTCATGAGACTTTTTCCATTCACACCACATTAACACTTTATATTATACTTTATATTATATCTCTGAATAAATGTTACAAACTTCTGGGGCTAGTAGAGGTCGAAAATAAACGCTTTTTGTCAACAAATGAGTGTATGTGGAAGGAAATTTCATACTAGAATCTCGCACAATTCAAATTTACCTCTAACTGATAGGCAAATCATCATGCGCTTGTGTTTGGCGGCTACACAAAATCTCTTTGAATGTATCAAAAGTGACGTGCCAAACACATGGTGAGTCGTCTACCGATTGGAGGCAAACGTTACGCGTGTAACGTTTAAATGAGGTTTACCACCACATGTTAATTGATTAAAAGTGATCATTTTCCTTCCTACACGCCCTAGACGTTTGTGACATTTAATTTCTTAAAACTGTTTCCACTGATTTATAGACAATCATGCATTTAAATTGGAATCAATTTTAACAATTCATTAATAGTTTATTTAAAAATTCTTCTGACTACACAACTTTTCGGAGGACTCTTGCGTCTCCAACATCAAGTGAACAGTACGTAACTAAAATAAGATCAAATTACATAGCAATTAAATATTGAACAAACCTATTTGGATGTTGTACACGAAAAAAAATTGTTAAGCAATATGTGACATTTGCCCTGATAGTGCAGTTGATAGAGGGCGAGCGCGATGGCGTTGATGGATCCTGCGGCGCGGGCGGCGCTGAACGCGGCGGCGGCGCGGGCGGAGGCGGCGCGGCGGGCGAGGGCGGGCGGCGGGCGGCGCGCGCTGTCGCAGGAGGCGGGCGAGGCCGCGCGCGAGGCCGTGTTCGCCGCCGTGGCCAGGGCGGAGGCGCGGCGCCACAGCTACGTCCGCCCGCCGCGCCACACCCTCAAGCTGGTACCACCCCCACAACCACCCCTCCCCGCTCCGCCCCGCCCCGCCTCGCCCCCCGCCTCACCCCACTTCGTCCCGCCTCACCCCGCCCCGCCTCACTCCGCCCCGCCTCACTCCGCTCCGCCTCACCCCGCCCCGCCTCACTCCGCTCCGCCTCACTCCGCCCCGCCTCACTCCGCCCCGCCTCACTCCGCCCCGCCTCACTCCGCCCCGCCTCACTCCGCCCCGCCTCACTCCGCCCCGCCTCACTCCTCTCCGCCTCACTCCGCCCCGCCTCACTCCGCCCCGCCTCCCTCCGCCCCGCCTCTCTCCACCCCGCCTCTCTCCGCCCCGCCTCACTCCGCACCGCCTCGCCCCTCCTCGCCCCGCCTCACCTCGCCCCGTCCGCTTCGGCATCTGCAACACTTTTACACTACGACGGGAATAAACCACACTAACAGGAATATTAAGAAACGAAATCGGTTAGAGCATTTGCTTCATGCCCTTAAATTCATGATATATTAAGATGTTGGGACAAATTTTCTCTTGGGATGTCAGGTAAACTTGTATAAAGAGAATGATCTTTCAATGTTGATAGAAAATAAGAATGGAAATTTAGTCCATTTCTCCTGATGTCGGCCTCAGTCCTTTCAATAAATTGCGATCCGCTCTTGTTATATGAGGCACGCACATTTTTCTATGGATACTCTTCTATGTCACTAACGAAAGTTTTAGTTTCAATACAGGCAAATTTAGAGCACCTTTGATTCTAGATATGTTGTTTATTTGCAGTCTGTTTAAAACTTGCAAGGAGAACACCTGACTGCCCCATCGTGAGATTTTAAAATTGATTTTAATCGTACGATATTGACATTATTTTGAAAATCTTTGATCACAGTGCATTTGCACATTCGTTTTATTTCATTGGGCACTTTAAAAACTCCAAGACAAGGCAGACAGAAATGACTCCAGAAAAAATGGAGCATTTTTGAGAACATTTTGAAGAATTATAAAGAACTTGTCAAGTATCTCTCAAAATTTGAAGGTCATTTTCAAATCACTGAGCCTCAAGTAGATGCAGTCAATTGTAAAATGGTTAACAGGTTTGGGATCATTCGCCAATGAGTTGTTCTCAGACGGCATTTTTTCGGAATCAGGAAGCCCCAAAAAGTACATTTTCGAAAAACTGTTGAAATCTATGTATTTTTTTAAACTATCACATTCTTTCTAGAATTGGTTCAGAATACATTGTACAAACTTCTATGGCAGGTAAAACGAAGATGATCACATTCTGCCATTCAAGTGTGGTGAAAAAGTTTATTTAACAGAGTTACATTTTACCCCAATTCGACACGGCAACGGCAATGTCGAGTTTTCATCTTTATTCTTCAGCATTGACACCTGAAATTTCTCGATTTGAGGTCCATGAGGTTTGATGCAAGCGTGTTAACGATGAAGCACGTTCAGACAAGGAAATAGTGATGCTACAAAATGGCACAGACTTGCCTGTATTAGTTTTCTATTTCCTGTGGTCTCAGCTGGCTATTCGGACTTACCACATACTCTTGTCAGCTGTCATCTATTGCCGTCCAAAGTATTTTTTTTGACATTTTCTTAATTTTTCGGTTTTCTAATAGAAGAACGGAAATATAATTTTTAAAATATTAAAGAAAAGTAAAACCTCGTCCTAAATGGCAATTTTTTTGTTGAAAAATCTAGATCCAAAATTGGGTCATCGTTACTTGAAATTTACCACCACACATCCGTTGGCAAAGTTGGATAATTTTCGACCTCCATAAATTCACCAGAAGCTTGTAACATTTATTACG
>JAHLJT010009419.1:82912814-82954293 GCA_031308135.1 Acheta domesticus | reverse complement strand
GACTTAAACCGAGCCATGGTATGTGGGTACACCGAAAAACTATATTCCTAAAATTGCAAAAAAGGTTTTAAAAATTTGTTTATTGCAGCTGAAGGAACGTAAGTCGTTTGGGACCCCCAAGCCATGATTTTTGAACCCGGACGCAGTCATTTCGCGTAACACACGATCCAACGCGTGTGAGAATTTTCTTGGTCTCCTTCTGTGTAAAAAAACACTATAGGCCTTGGGTTTAATGTGTACGATTACATATTTGCCGAAAGACCGAGAAGTTCTATTTCTACTGACACCATTTGTAAACATTCATTGGGAATACGAGATTATTGATTTTTTAGTGTTTCCAGTCATTAGTTCCATCAGTGCAATGGCCAAAGACCGAGTTCTATATCTATTGTCACTATTTGTAAAATTTCATCGAGAATAAGAGATTAATGATTTTTAATATTTCCAGTCATTACTTTCATCAGTGCAATGTTGTTTTATCCCGGAAGATGGCTGTGGTCCTCCCCCACTGGTAGGTGTGATCCGGCGGCGACCCTCATATCACCTTGTAGGATTTCCCCCTCCATGCATCTAACACAGCCGAGACAAGCTCTAACCTTCCAGCTCCCAACTGGTCGCACGACATGTGAGTGTGAGTGGTGCATGTGCGTATTCAAAGTAAAGAGGGAACAAGGACAAGGAAGAAAATATCGTGCGCGGTTCGTGACCCATTTGTTTGGGTGCTGATTCATCATTAGTGTGGTATTCTTCGAAAAAAAAAAAAACACTGAAAATTATCAATCAGAGAACCGGTCGAAAAAAATTCTCCTCTAAACGGTGGTTGCATTCGACCCAACTACGTAGCCGTTATTGAAAATCCGCAAAATATTGGGACTCGACACCTATCACCTCCCGTAGAAGGATGATATACGCCAATGTTACCTATCGTAGCTACCCAAGCTACCGTAGCAGATAGAAAGAAAAGAGGAAACTTACCGGAGAAACGAATGCTAAATGGCACAGACTTTTTCGTACTAACTGTATCTCCTTTCTATTGAGTAGGAGCTCTTTTTACTTTCTCGCTATTGCTTACGCAAGGTAGAGAAAATATTGTAATTCTGCGGGGAAAACCGGGGAATTTTCGACACAAACTCTTATTGCCGGGCTCTGGTAACGAAAAAGTGTATAATTCTTGTTCCTATAGGTAGTAAAATACTTCCTTTAACACGTTGTGTATTTATAATCCATGTTGTCGGATCCTTGATACCGAAAAATCGATTAACGGCAAACATCTGGCTTTCTGTCTGTCTGTCTATCTGTCCGTTTGTGGTCAACGCTAACGCCTAAACTTTTCAGCCGATTTTCTCCAAAACTGATTTTCCCCAATAAATCTGACTGATGTTGCGGCACCTTGAATTTGAAACCAATATATTAATTATGGGGGATACTTTACATGTAGTCCCTGAGACTTTTTTTAAAATGGCACCAAATTTTGCAATCCCTAGCTTTTCGAATACTGCAAAAGTTCAATTTTTTCAACGTGTTCCTACAACTAAAATATTGAAAACATATCTCTTCTCGAGTGAAATCTGTTCTTTAAAGACAGATTTTGCAATAAGGTCATTCACAATTTTTCGAAAATTTAAGTATTTTTCGGTAATTTTGCGTTTAATGGAGAAAACTTTTAGTTTTTTAAAACATTTTTTCTCAAAAAGGGCACCAATTTTTTTATCACATTATGACCCCGAATAGCGTGAAGGACTCTTAAGAGAATGGTGTAGGTCTCACTTTCGTTGAAATCCCTGATTATTCAAAAATTGCAAACATTCAAAACTTTGTCGGCATCATTCTACAACTACAATTGTGAATGTAATTTTATTTCTTAAACATCTGTATTCATCAAATGAGATCTTAAAATCAGATAATTTTCATTTTTTCAAAAATATGGGTTTTTTGCGTTATTTTTTTCAAAATAGGCAATTTTCAAATTTTAAACATTTTCTCAAGGACGTCTCCAAATTTTCTTTAAATTTTCTTCACGTATGTAGCAAAGAACGGTAAGGAATAAGGTACTGATCCCATTTTCGGTGCATTCTCTGTATTTTCGAAAAGTGGGAAAAAATTGGAAATGATGGCTTTGAATTTCTCGCGCTTCGTTTGAGCTGGTGTTATTACACATTGCTCTCTGATTTAATTTTCAATTGGTTTATTTGATCGAAATTCTCTACTTGATCCACTTGCTTGAGATCATTTATTAAAAACAATAGCAATATTATTCACTAGATCGAGTTTCTTAAAATCCTCCGTTTGATCAATTTGCTCTAAATTCTCCACTTGCTCGACTTGTTTGAGACCCTTCCTTGAGTGACTTGTGAATATTCTCATCTTAATAGAATTTTCCGTGAACTTCTTAATCCTCTTACTAGAGATCCTCCTCTTGATCGACTGGATGTAGATTCTCCACTTGATTAACTTGCTCGAAGATCCTCCCTTCATCGATCAACGCGAAATATCTTTTCGATCGACTTCTTCAATATTATTGTTTGGCTTGTTCAAGTTGCTATACTTGATCTACCTGCTTGAGATCATTTTTTTAGCAACTTTACGGCGTTACACTGCGTAATTTTTTAAATATGTCGAAAACAAATGAGCCATTGCGAAGTGAGTACACGGATAATTCTAGTTGTATATTATTCGTTAGATAGCCGAAATGTGAAGGAGTTGTATGTCATACCGAAGCGGCGTCTTGAACTGTCCGACGTACTGAATTGAAAGTGTCATTTTTTATGCCCGCTTGGATCTCAAAGCTATTTTTGTGGTCTTATGGTAGAAAATTCTTTTTCATTGCCGATTATGACCACGCCATACCGTTGCGGCGTCTCCAAGTAGCCACCATACTAGTTCAAAAATGTCGAATTTCTGACTAATTCATGTACGTATGTATCATAGGTACAAGTATGGCGGTACATTTTTAAGACTCTCCATTTTCATCCATTTTGAGAAACAAATGCAATGCCATACTGATAACATGTCTAATGGCCGCCATACCGAAAAACCAATTTTTAAATACTCATTAATTATAAATTCAATTATCAGCATTATAAATATTTTTGATTATCAATGGAATTTTAATCTTGATTATAACGATTAGTCTCGGGAACATATTTGGCTACATTCGATTATAATTTCATCGATCCCCTCGGTGTCGATGCCTTTTGGGAACCCCTGGACTAGATGACTCTGTTTGTGTGCACCTGACTGCATCTCTGTGGCTAAGTCTGGAAAAAAAATGGAAAGAGCACTTGTAATGAAAGAGAAGTGTCGAAGATAAGCAGAATTCGTGAACCAAGAGTACATGCGATATTGAAAAATGAATGTATAGAAAACCAATGATGCTACACAATAGCAAAGATATTCTCATGCTACTCATAGTTATTTTCCTATTCTCTTCATTCTGGGTTAACTTTGTGGGTTTTGCCCATTCTCTTTTCAGCTGAAAAATTCAAAGTATCTGTTAACCTACTTCACAATAGCGAACATATGAAGAGACTGAAATATGAACCCAGCTTGGAATCAAACAGCTACTTGTCTATGAAAATATTGTCTAATCAAACCATTTCCTGTATGTTCTCCACTAATATATTGTCAATTTCGTATACGTGAAATAAGAAAAAAGACTTGATAAAAATATCGATTCTCTGTTAAATTCCACTTCAGAGTGTGACAAAATTATTAAATTTCTGTACGGTACAAAATTAGAAAATTATGTATAATAGTTCCTTTCTTGTTAAAAAAATCACATGATTGTAATAATAATTGTAATCATTGTTGAATGTTTTATATTGTTAAAACACAATGTTAAGAAATATTTCTATGTAAATAAGAATGTAAATTTTAGTATTATGTAAAATTGTAAAATAGATTTTGATCGCTTATGACCAAGTAGTTTCACAGCGATCTAAAATAAGTTAAATAAAATAATAAAAGACTTCTCATTCAACTACCATTCATCACTCATCCGTACCACTGTTTTGGAGGCATTCCCAGTGAAGAGCATCTTCGCGCTTCCCCATCCTCGCATAGATCTTTCTCTAAACTGCACGTTTACATGTTTGCCCACGAGATCCCTTGGCTCAATGTCATTGCTTATTCCATTAAAACATTCATTACGCAGGCTTCGAACAACACCCTCAGTGTACACGTACACTGAACTCATCGTGTCCCAAGCCCCTCCCTCAGGAGGCTCGGTTCTCATTTTTCAGTACTATTTGGTAACTAGTTACGGTTATGTAATAATATAAATTTCATAAAACTAATTAAAAGCCTAAAAATTGTCTTTTTAAACATACGCGGCGTTATATATATGCTTTGCAGCACTCAATATATTTAGTTCAGGAAGTATAATACAATTCATTTCCCTAGCAACAATACAAAGTTTTATTTGAAACAAAAATTATCCCCATCGTTGCCCTCAGTAATGAAAAAGTTTCTCAAAATTAATTAACTCTACAGAAAATATAGAACATAATATTATTTACAGTGCGTATCAGTTAATATCCTGGTTTAGTTCACTTTCTTGTAACACTTGAAATAAGGAAATAGTTTGTTGTATTATAGTTTTCACTGTTTTTTGGTCCCCTTAATTGTAGAATTACAAAAATTATCAGTACACGGTTACGTTTCAGTATTACAATCTACCAACATTGCAAACAGTTGAAACAATTTTCTCAAAATTAAGTAACTCTATAAATATCCTGTAGAACATAATATTTATAGAACTTCTCAATTAACAAAATGGTTGAGTTTGTTTTCCGGTAAAATTTATATTGAGTAAATAGTGTTTTATAAAAAACGAACATTGTTTTGCACTCGCTCAATTTTGACTCTAATAATAGTATAATTGAATTTTGACTTTAAGAATATCATGGAAGGGTGAATCACGTTTACATAAGCAAATTTTCATTGAAATATTTGGAGGTCTTTTCTGACAAAAACATCCTTTGAGATTTTCTGAAAACGTGCAAGTTTAAATCATTTTCACAGAAATCTTTTGAGTCTCCGATAAACTGCAAAAGAAACCATTTGAAGCACTTGTACTCACAAGTTCAATAAATTATAAAATCTTAAATTGAACATTAATGAACGATATTTAAAAAAGCTATTTGCAGAATATGTGAAAAATCAAAAAACTTACTTCAAAAAGGTGTTTATGTCATGTTGTTCAATCGATTTAACTCTAACTATACAAACAGTTAAAAGAAATATTTTAGACCCGTTTCTGAGAAAATATTGTTTTTAAAATTAACTATACTACTTTATTCGAAAGTTCCACAAATTTTACAAATATTTTCAAAAATATGTTAGTGACATTATTTCCTAGTGCTCCCATATACAACTTATTTCACATTTTTAATTTGGCACTACATCTCTTGTCAGCGGATTATAAGTCCTTCTTGGGTCTAATCGAATGCTCCTGCATTTTTCATTCGCTTGCCATCTAGATGACAAATTAATTCTCCCAAAATCGCTCGGATTAACATATAACTACTACTAGTAGTAGTTACTCGCTTTATTTGTAACTTTCTCCATTTTCGAAATCCAAAGAGTGCTATGAAAATAAGACCACCGCAATATGTTCAAACAACATTTTCTTCCTGCAAAAAGTACTGAAAAATTTGTAGCCGATTTGAGTAAATTTTGAAAATGAAGCTACACGTTAAGTATCACCCAAAATCTCAAAATATCCGTTTAAAATTTGAAGGGGCTCGAGTTTCATCCAGATCGTTTTAGGAATGTCAATTTTGGAGAAAATTATCTAAATGTTTTGGGGGCTAGTTCATCATAGCCGAGAAATATGCGCAGTATTAAAATGTGGTATTTAAATTACGAAGAGAAGAAAACTTATTTTTTCTTTCTCAACTGCTACATAGAAAGTATGTTACTTACGTAGTACTACGTAATACATTCTTTTTACTACTACGTAGCAAAAAAGGAAAGTATTGCTCCTTTCCAATGTACTCATACGGGGAGGAGAGCCGAGGCAGTAGAGAAGCGGAGTGGGAGCGAGCAAGTGTCAGCGAAGGCAAGAGCGAGAGAAATTTGAAGCGGAAGTCAACACAAAGTGTCGTAACAACCAGCGCTAACGCAGACGACCGCTGCCGAGAAGAGGCCGCCGGGGCGCGAGCGTGGGGCGGTAGTGGGGAGAGCAGAGGATGGCAGCTTCGCATCGGCAACAACGTCTGCCGATTAGTCTGGGTTCGACCTGGGTATAATATCACGCTCGTTCGCCGTTCTACGTACCCAAGCTTCTGTCTGCATCATTTATCATTCTTATAAGTAGGGCTCGGATGTTAAGTCATGCCATATGTTTTTTTTCTTTGAGTTATTTCATGAAACTGTAAGATAAACATGGTTTATACTGCAATGACTAAAATTTTGCAATTTTCATGTGGTCATATAAAGGTCACCATTTTCGATGTTTTAAACCTTGGTCATTTTCCGTTAATTATCATATTATAGTCATATTTTTTCATGCATTTTCGTATTTTCAGTCAGTTTTTGTATTATCTTTTTGATTCCATTTTCACATTGCTGGCTTTGCAGTCGTCTCAAAGAGATTTTTTGATATCTTCTAATTGTTATCGAATTTCTTACAATTTTTGTTGTATGTAATTTTCTGTCTTTCCTGTAAATATTATTATGTGGAATTAGGAGGGTAAGCTATGTAAACGGAGAAAAAGAAAGCGTAGAAAAGCACCAGAACGAAGGAAGTGTTAATTTAGTTTTGACACGTTTTGTGCCAAGGTCAACCACTTCTATAAAATTTATATAATACCTTTAGCAAGTAGAATTGGTTTCATGGGGCGCCAAAGAGGGTGAAAATTTTGAATGTGCCAAGATTAAAAAGTGTGTTTTCAATATAATGGTTGTTTAAACAGGCGGAATGTTTTTCAACGTTTCGAAAATGCAAAAAAACTTAAGTCATATTTACGGTCATATTTTCATATTCTTTGAGGTCATAAATGCTTACATATTTCTAATATTTTAGGTCATAAATATCCAGGCCCTAATTACAAGCATTAAATCTACCTAAATACAGAATCTCAGAATTTCTTGATGAACACGCAAAGATTTTTAAATTTCCAGTCACTCGCCTCTTTAGAAAAATAATCATTTATCTTTTAACTATTTCGTAACTTCATTGTTTATGTTCCATTATTGGAAGTTGGCTACAACCACGAAGTCTACAAGGTAGACTTCGTGGCTACAACAATGTCTCCCTTAATGGCATAATTGTTATCAGCGTGCCAGGAATATCCGCAGTGGTACCTTGCTGGTGAGAGTGCTAGTAACAGAAATTATGTTGGTAGCACGAGCTGGAGCATCTAACAAAATGAAACGTAATACAGTACTCCCCACCAATGATGTAAATAAATACCACTAGATGGCTCCTTCCGCGCTTTCCCAATAGGCGGAGGTGAGGCGGTACAGGGAGCCATGTTGCACGGCAAAAGCTTCGAATGTCAAATGCAGCCCATGACAGTTCGGTAAATGTTTACGAGTGTAACACGTATACATTGTATTTATTAACATGGTTCTGTTCCATCATAAGAAAGTAAAGCAGTAGGCAACAACAAATTATCAAAATATATTTATAATTTACATAAAACTACGAACAGCTTTGACATAGTGTTACCGGAGACTTGCAAAATGAGGACTTGTTTTTTATGATGACTTACAAGTACAAACTTCTTATACTACTTCAGAAGATATCAATTTATATGTTAATACTGCACGTGACAGTAAATTATTATTACTACGGCAGCTTTATTATTAAGGATTCTTCCTCTGTTTCAATATTCCGTTTTCAAATATAGGAATAAGACGTACTTATTGTTCATGTGATTAGAAAAACTGCGTTTTACTCCAAATAACCCTTTTTCTCTCTTAATGAGGATGGCTGTAAATAACTGCTGAATTTGGGAGGTTGCAGAGATATTTAAAATGAAAAACACGTAGAGAAATATAGTACATATGTACTTTTTATGAGCAGACATTTTTATTTACGTATGAATACAAAACTTTTTGCAGGAACAAACACTCAAATGATACCTTTCACCATTGAAAGAAAATTTTCAAATAATAAATAATGTTTCTTTTAATTTTACATAACAGGCAATAGAACAAAACGTACATTCAGAGAATAAATGAATAGATTAAAATACATGTTCAAACATGAACCCTTAAGACTGATATTCCACTTCACCATATTGTTGTGAAACCCACCTTATAGTGGATAAAACAAAGGCAAACAATAATTGATTTACTGGGCCAATTTTGAAAATAACAATTACATTAAGTAAAGATCAAAATGAAAACATTTAAAAAATCAAAACAAAAAATGTTTCACTAATCACTCAAGAGAAAACGTACTACAACACACCGCTTTCGGCATTACAAACAAGGTTTTTGCTGTGCAAAATGGCGCCTTGGGTGGCCTCACCGCCAAGGCGACAGTCATCCATCTAGAGGTGTATATATACATCATTGCTCCCCACAATCAATACAGATGCTGGAAGTGTTGTCCCCTTCATTTGTTTTCAAATGATCTGCATGCTACCAACATACACGCAATTTTCAATAACTTGGCTCAATGCGGAGAGACTTTCTTGACGTACTGCATTATTAATATTGTTATATAATTACTAATATTTGAATGAAGAAAATATATCGGAGACCAAATTCTTAATTTATTTAAGAATAAAATGTGCAAAACCAGAGAATACAGTGACAAATAATATGTTATAATGAGTTTAGAATAATAAAAAAGAACCCATATTGTTTATCAAGTGAAGTAGTATTCGGTTGGCAAGGAACAATGTTTCAAAACTATAGTCAGAAAAGTGAAAGGGAGACTATACTATTATCTTTTTAATTTTTTACGAAGAAATCAGAAATAGTTTGGATTGAAAGAAGAAAATATCCATGAGGAACTAATGATGGACTTCACAGGACGACGAACGATAAGTAAACAATACATCCAATGGCAATAAAATTTCTACAGCGAGAATTAAATTAATTGTTTGCAAAAAACGGGGAAAATACATTAAAACTAGCGTACCCCTGCGAGAACTCTCACCTGCTATACTACACCCTCTTCCTTATTTTTCCATTTCCATATCAAGCCTGTAATACACTTTTCTTCAAAACTCTCTTATCCTCCGTCACTTGTTCTATTAATCGATAACAATATAATACACCCTTATTTAACTGTATTATCGAGCAAAGAGAACCCATTACATTGAATGTCAGTCGCATAGAATGTCAACAAATTAGTAATTTCACATACAGTTGCAGATTCTACAGGCTCTGGACAGGTGGAATAGAATCGAGAAGCGTTGAACCAGCAAAACATGTAATAGAATGGTCAAGAAGATCTCATTCTGTAGATTGCGGTATGAGGAACGTTTATTTGAGACCTTTGGAATCAAAATTTTTGTTTTTTAGGCCCTGAAACTCTTTGTTTGGAAGTGATTTAACGATATAGATTCAAAAAATCCTGACTACGTTAAGGGTTTGCTTTTTATATGAATATTTAGATGCGTTTTTTAAACAAATCCTTCATATTTTTAAAATCGAAGTGCAATTAGTCACGTCTCTGTGAAATTCTCTTTCTTTAGGGACCTCATTTATAAATATTGGCTACGTAAATGGAAGGTATACTACTGAAATAATATAGGAGACGATTTCAAAAATGTTATATGTGTTAATTTGTGCATGTATTCAATCTTTTAAATGTTATTGTTTACTGTATTATGAATTTAAATATTGTGATTATTTTGAGATGGAAACGAAATTTCTAGTTTGTAAACAGTTAAAGAATACCGTGTAAAATTGAAGTAGATGTTAGTATTATGTACTTTTTTAAAAAAAAGAAAGTTAATGATTTTTAAGTCAGTATAACATTAATTGAAATGATTATTTCGTAGAAAGTTATGTTATTTTGGAGGCGTGGTATGTTGTGTATGTACATTTTCAGATAACATGTGGAAAACTGGTCAGCAGAAAAAGGCTGAAAGTATTTAATCCGGCTGCTAAGCGATTACCAAATAACGACAACGATTTAGCGGTTTATGTCCTAAATAAACGGCTCCTCTTTGAACTCTTCCCTAATAAACAAGTTACGAGAAGATACGTTCACTGACGTGTAGGGTTTTTAGCATGATGCTAGAAAAGATGACGGAATTATTATGAGAAGGAATAATGGGAGGGAAATATGAACAGGCAAACTGAGTCAAGTTAACATCTAATTAATTAGTAAACAAGTAAACATAGTTTGAATTGAAGTAATGAAATTAGAAAAAAATAAAATCATGTTTGTACTATGAGCGTTTATCTTGGTAATAATGTGTGTACTGGTTCTAATGAACATGGGCGACATAAAGCCCTCGGGAATTTTCTCGCCGCTCGATCATTAGAACCCTTATAATGCCCTTGGTGCATAAATAACTATTAGTCTAGGTCAGATGGTTTTTTTTTTAACCTTTGAGTAACTTATTAATTCCAAATGTAACGATGATTGAGTAAAATATGTGAGTTCAAAATGTAAGAATGTACGTCCGAAAAGTCGAGAAAAATATCATTTATGAATTCCGTAAGTGCGACATTCAGAGTAGGAACTACGGGTAAATACTTTTGAAGATTACATCATAAAGAAATTACCTACAATTCATCAGTACATTCTTGTTTGTTCCGAGAAAAACCTGATTCTGGTAGAGACCTCGGTTGCTTGCAGATCTCTACTGCGGCGAACTGTGAGTACGCAACTAGGAGCAAGCACATTAAGATTATTGTTATGACTGCGTCTCAGGCGGACCGCTGGCATGTGCACGGAGTCCGAGACCGCTCGTGTTGACGCCTTACCCCGCCACACCTCGCGCTTTACGACTTCCAAAAGCCTTGGCTCGCTCGCGTGCTGCAGCAACTCGAGCGTTATTGCTTCTCGGTGTTGACGGAACAACGCAGAAATACTGGTGTTGCGTCTGGCAAATGCACCGAGGAGCGACTTAAAATACCCGGAATTTGGGCCGCTTGCTGAGAACCGTGAATTGCGCTGGTGGCTTATGAGATCGCCTGGTGTTGGACCGTCCTCGAACATTAGAATTTTTGAGTCTACTGTCTAGAGCTTTTGGAGAGAGGACAAGTCAGCTGCCGACTCTAAAGAAAAACGATTTCTCAGCGAGCCAAGTGGGGTGTATTAAATAAGGGTATATAATCACTGGACACTGTGTTACTGTCAACTTCTAATTTGCAAAAGAAACAATAATAACTAATTTTGAACACTTTTTACTTTCCCGTATACGTACGTATACACGGAGTGTTATACGTAGCATAGGGAGAGTTATGTAATGGTGCGCGAAACCAGTGGTGCTACAGAATGGCACAGACTTTCCCATATTAGTTTTCTATTTCCTTGGGTCTTCGCTAGCTATTCGGAATTGCCACATACTCTTTCTTGCCAGTTACCATCTATCACCGCCAAAACTACATTTTTTTGTCATTTTCTTAATTTTTCGGTTTCCTATTAGCAGAAAGACAATATTAATTTTAGAATATTAATGAAAGAAAAAACCTAGCCGTAAATGGCAATTTTCTTTTAAAAATTACGTGCCGTTTTAAAGAAAATTGCCTTTTAGCTACTAAAAATGCGAAATTTAAAACTCATTTTCACAGAAAATGTTTGAGTTTTCAAAATACTTTATTTGAAGTTATTTAAAGCATTTACACTTCAAAATATAATAATGTTTACAAATTGCTAATAATGTGAATATTAAAGATGTGAGAGATCCTTTAAAAAAGTACGTATGTGTAATTTTTTTAAAATCAAAAAATTCTTCGAAATAAACTTTACGTCATATTAAAGAGTGCCATAAGCACAATCCGATCAAAAAGTTTGAAGAATTCTTTTTAGCCATTTATGAGAAAATGGCGTTTGAGCGTTTCTGAAAATGCGGAAATTTGAGCTAGTTTTCATAGAAAACTAGCTCAAATTCAATTTTCGAGGAACTTTATTTGACATTATTTAAAGCACATGTACTCATTAATATAATAATGTGAAAAAATCGTCGCTAATGTAAATATTAACAGCGTGAGAGGCAAATAAAAAAATACTTTTTGCAATTTTTGAAAAAACAAAAAAATACCTCAAAATAAACTTTACGTCATATTAAAGAATGCAATTAGCACTATCCGATCGAAAAAGAAATAGAAAACTAATACGGGAAAGTCTGTGCCATTCTGTAGCACCACTAGTTATAACGATGTGAAGTTTGACTATGCAAATATACAATATACTAAGAAAACCCGGTAGATGTTGTTCTGCCCTTCATTTCCCTCTTTCCCCTCCCATCTCCGTTTCTCACTGTCTCTCCCTCCCTCCATCCCCCTGCCCCTGTCTCTGTGTATCTCTGTCTCTCCGCTCTCTGATTCTCTCATTCACATTTACTTGCAGATTCTGCACGTCTCTGAGCAGGTGAGGTAATATCGGGAAGCGCCGTACCAGTAAAAACGTAATAGAATGTTCAGGAAGAGTTCATTCTGTAGATTACGGTGTAAGAAACGTTTCTTTGAGGATTTTGGCTTCAAAATTTCCGTTTTTAAGGCTCTAGAATGCCTCTTTAAGGAGTTACGTAACGATATAGATTCAAAATGCTGCCGAGTGTGTTAAAGGTTGCATTTGACGTGAATATATAGTGGATATGTAGTGGATATGTAGTGAATATGTAGCACCATGTAGTGTAGTTACAACAGAATTAACAACACAAACCTTCTCAGTGAAAAAACACGTACAAGTGCCAACTTTCATGGAGATCGGTCCAACGGTATTGGAGTTTTGCTCTTATACACATACCAACAACCTGTTTTATATTTAGATAATGTATGTATTCTATGAATGTGAATGTCAATCTACAGCATTTTGGGAAATTGTCTTTTACGTGATTTTGTTTTACGTGGTCGTTAATTGCGTAAAAATAACTTTTCTGTTTTAAAATAAAAAAATTAAATAGCAATTAATTATAGTTCAAATTACGAAAATGATCATCTTCAAGATCATTTTTCCGCCGGACCAGTTGGACGTGCTTTTCTGAGTTTTCTACGTGAAGCGTCTTCTTACTGTCTTTACGATCAGCTTCAATTTGCCTTTGGTCTTCTATTAATGAAAATAACTTAAAAATTATTTTGTTTTGAAGTAACTTCACCTCCCAAAGTAGACGTGTATAATTGAAATGAGCATGTGAATAGGTATCAAGCCAAGTGCTTTTCAATCGCATTAATTTATCTAGTAAAAACAAACTTCCAGAAGTGTAAGCACAAAGTTTTATTTGCTACGCTTGAGGACTCCTGGATTTCTAATGTTCCCCTGCCGACTCAGTAGACTATTGGAATTCTTTTTGAGTTAGTTTAGTCTATTGGTTTCTTGTACTAATTGATATCTTAATATGTGAAGAGAAAACTTCGTATCCCTTTTTAACCACATTGAGCGCACGGAGCAGTGTGTGGTTTGGCATAGTGAAAGTTTATATGGAGAGGAAGCACAAGGCTGAAATGTATTTATAATATGAGTTACAAATCTATTAAATTAAATAATATAGCGTGCAGGTGCAACCCCCTCATCACGCTGCAAAACACTACTACTATAAATAACTCGGAAATGATGCGTTTTAAAGCCTTAAAACCTTATTTTCGTGTTTTCTAGGAGACACTAGTTGTGTTTTGTGTCCTAATCTACAAAATGAGACGTTTTTAGGTGTTTATTTTAAGAGAAAAATACTTCACTCCATATTTACGTTTGTGTACGTGAAAAATATTTTAATAATAATAGTAATAATAATTGGAAAGTTATCGATATTAGTTTTTACAGAAGTTCGTAGTGATGTTTTTTCCATCCAACATAATATCTGCAAAATAATATGTTTTTATTCCAATCTTACTGTTTAAAAGGAAGATACTGCACTCTGAATTTGCATTTGTGTATGTGAAAAGCATCTTTTTTTAAATAATAGTAATAATTTTAGCAGTGTACTATCTTAGTTCTAACAAAAGTTTGTCAGTGATGTCATTTTTGACTTAACATTACATTACGCAAAAGCGTTGACGTACAGTATATTCGACTTGTGAAGGACTTCGCTCTGTTGACGGCCGAGGTCACGAGTGTAGTTTCCGTTGCATTCTCAGTCATTGACCGTTGACGTTAGCAGTTGACACACCAGGAATCATCAACAATCGCCTGACTGCTGTGGCACCTGCTCGCACTTTTATCCCGAAACTGCTGTTGTCCTGGGGACTCGCTCCCCGATCTCACCTCGCTTTCGCCAACTGCTGTCCACCCGCGCGCGCGGCCTATTTAAATGTTCGCCACATACATGACATAATCACGTAAACATTCCTGTGTAATACTAAAAAAATCTAAACGGGAGTGTCTGTGTGAAGTATTGTGGTGCTCCCCTCGTGCGTTTAAATTTTCTTTTGTCTAAAAGAAATGTTGAACTGTAAGGCGGTTGTCATTGGGCTTTATTAGGGTGCTACTCGTATTTAATAGAATGTAGGAAGGAAACATGAACGCCAAATTGAGAAGAAGACGATTGGCATCGGGAGTCAAAACAAAGTATCTGAAGCACTATCGTGTTCTTCACAGTTAAAGGCATTACTTTAAGGGCCGGTTTCACCAATGCTTGTTAACACGCTAACCGGATGTTAGGAGATTTTAACGGCCTGTTAGAGAAAATACGTGTTTCACCAAACTTTAACGCTTGTTAACTTTCCGTTAAAGTTAACGTGTGATCTCTGCTCCGTTAGCAGCAGTTAACGCTTGGTTAGTGGGCAGCGCATCGGAAATATTGGGTTTCGGTTTCATCGGGCATCGCAGTTTCAGGAAAATGGAAAGAGCTTTGCAGTATGTACTGGAAGACGACGACGAATTGGAAAGCCTGGAAATGCCGTCTGTGCGTCCACGTGTTTTCAGGGAAAGAAGAAGGGAAATTATAACCCACAAAACAACAAAACTTGTACAAGCACCACAATTGACCACAATAGAATGGCAGAGAATGTGTATACTAGTGTATACTGTGTTTTGTTTCTTTATTCTCTGTCTATTGAGAGCTCATTCTCCACAGAGTTTCCAATTCACGGCCTTCTAAAAGCAAATATTCATGCATTTTGTACACCCATTAAAGTTAACTGGCGATTAGCTAACAGAATTCGTGGAAACGTTGGTGAAACGGAACAAATCTTAACGGGGAAGTTAACTTTAACGGCTCGTTTACTAACGTCACGTTAGGTGTATGTTGGTGAAACCGGCCCTAAACCGCGCGTCCACGTGAGTATTAAAGAAAACACCAAATTTACGTCTGCGTATTTAACAGCGCCCATCATATCTTCTATTTGGTAACGGTTTGCATATTTTACAATTTACAAAGTCGATAATATTACCGTCATATTCTTACTTACTAGCTCTACTGGAAACCATTATCTCGGTTCCGAAGATTTCAACATTTTTTTCTTTTTGTTTTTCTTAGAGGCTGTCGCCCTTCCATTCCTTTCTCCAACTTGTTCTTTTTGTCGTGCGGCGGTGGCACTTCTTTGCGCTGCCCCATTCTCTTCATCCAGCCAATTTCTGTAATTACATTCCTTGTCGAATAAATCTTAATTAGCGGAAACCTTGGGGGAAATCAAGGTGAGAAGAAGTAGCTAAAAGAGCAGGTCATCACCTTGAAAATGAGACTGTGCAACTCGAGAATGGATGTAAACTCTTTACTTTTTTCTCCTCGCAGACCCCAGCAAAACCAGAGATTTTCCTTCTTATTTTTTGGCAGAGTTGGACGTAATTATCTCACAAATGTCTAACACAATTCATTATCTTTTTTTATTTTTTTAAGTACGAGTTCTTTTGATTATTCGATCATCTTACTGCACACTTGTTTCAAAGTATTATTTATGAAGCGAATAAAAATAGACAATTGTCATCTATAGAAATACATTCGCCATTTTATTCGGGAAATATATTTAGAAAAATTTAGGGCTAAGAACTATTAACATATTCATAAAGTATAAATGTACATATGAATATGTTGGGTTTAAACCACCCACTAGAAATCTTTTGAGAAATAAGCAAGTGAACATTTTGGTTTAAGGGCTTTCATAAAAATTATACTTCCGGAGGACACCAATCAGCTATTTGAATATCAGTATATCACAGAGAATGAACAACAGAGGGCAGGAGTAACAAATTGATCAATTGAAAGTTCAATTTTAAGGGTTAACATTTTTTAACACTCGGTCCTTCATATTGTGGCCATATTTATAGTTGAAATTTCAATTTGGTGAAACAGTGAACAACGCAATTGAGATATTTTCTGAAAATACAGATTATTTACAAGTCACTTATCTTACCGCTACTTTCCTGACCCGTTTATTATGTGGTAACTTGAGCATAAAAACTCATTTTTACAATTTAAACGTAATCCCTTTAGTTAATCTCTATAAAAATTCTGAATGATCCCTGCGTCGCATATTATACGGCTGACCCGTATGATACGGGTACACGTATGAATGCAGGTGGGTCTGACCCGTTAGAATACCCTCATATGCGGGTCTTGGGAACCTGCATAACCAAATAAAACTCCAACAGTTCTAATCAATGCGGAGTAGCGGTAAGGCGCATGGCGAGTGGACCTGAGTTTGAGTCACAGCGCGGAAAAAACTCCTGCAGGTCGAAAACACTTCCAGGTTCATGTAGTAGTATAATATAGCGCTGCCGTTACACATAATGCATGAAAGTGTGTGTGCTGTTGTGTCACTACTAGTTACAAGTAAAAATGAGATTTGACTGCTCATTCACCTTCTAGGGATCTGAGAAGAGTAATTCCGTTTAAAACACGGACTCTCGAAACCCGCTCATCAGCTGTGGTAGAACACGTGGTGCACCACAGGGTGTCGTCGACTATCCGTGAAGCGCGGCGCGGCCGGACACAGCGGACGTGGCCATTGTGTTCAATGCCCGGAGAGGCCGTTATCGCGGCCCGCGCACGTGCTCCTGTTCGCACACAAACGGCTCCATTTACATATGTATATTTAGGACAGCGTCAACACGCACTTCTTACGCCCTCCCGGGCGCGCGCGCGTCGTGCTCCAGGCCAGCGGCGGGGCGGCCGGGAGGGGCGTGGCGCGGCGCGGCGGGCTGGGCGGTGCATTTTTAGGGGTGCGTACGCTCGGGACGTGAAAGAAGCGGCCGAACAAATTCTCCCTTAGAAACTCCCAAATCATCTCTGGCATTCTTTGGTTGTGTATCTGCTGTCGGACCCTCTTCCCCTTTCACGCTTTATCTCTTTTGGATGGTTTGATTCCTTAGTTATTTGGTTATTACTTTCTTGCCTACTATGTACTTAAGTAATAAAGAAAAGTATTGTAATGCTGCAGCAAAAAGTGGCGATTTTTTGACACAAATACTCGTACTGGGGCCCCTGATACCGAAACAGTATTCAGGATGTCTAGAAGCTCCCATTACAAAAAAAATACTCCAAATTCTCTGTTGCCAGACATGAAGAATGGCAGGTCCAGTTTTTCCAAAAAAAATTATCTTTGAGAAAATTGAGTTTAAAAATCACTTCCTGCCGCGAACTCTAAACCGGCCGCTACGACACTGCAGACGGTGGCGTCTCCTTCTTCGCGGAGCATTTCGTCGTTTTTCCGCGTAAACTGTGAAACTGTCGAGTAATATTCTCTAAGGAAAGCATCGTCTGGCTTACACTAGAATATGTTAATAGTGTCAATTGTTTGTAGGTTCTGTTCAACAAATTTTTAAATGTACGTACAGAAAATCCAATTTTGTTCAAAAGATAGTCACGGTACACGGTGGCTTAAACAAATGAACACGATCCATCACTTATGAAAAACATTGAAGCTCCTGGAATGCGTCCAATGGAATTTGAAAACGTCCAATTCATTTAGGACGTGAACAACTCACTGTTTCCATCACAGTGTTGTCAGAACTTTGTGAATTCTACAACTGCACAAAAATTGAATACAAAAGTTTTGTAAACCTGTATTGGAAAAAGAAGCCTGATACCCTGGACAATATAGAAATGCATTCCATAGAGACATGATAAGAGAAGAGTATTTTCAAACCATGCAACAAATACTCTACTCACTACAAACACAACAAATGGTACAGCACTTGGTGCAAAAACTAAATATTTTCATGCAAATATCAACATAAATTAAACAATTATAACTCCTTTTCATGCAGCTCCAGTAGGTCACAAAAATGAGACGTAATTCACAGAAATTCACAAGCGCAACAGGATTTCCATTGTTGCAGACCATGCATTGTCGCTATTCTGAGAGCAATTTTTTTTCTTTTTATTACAAATATTTCTAAATAAACAATTTCTAAAATATTAATGTGTAAATGTATAACAAAAGGTCGAATGTAAGAAACGAACAAAAAAATAATATACAAAATTGCAAATTCTAATTTACGACGCATCCAGCTGTCCGAAGCGCAGTAAATTTACAGCGGGCTATTTTGTTTGTCACAAAATTGTAGAATAACTACTCTTATTTTGAAAAAAATAAGAATGTCCTTATTTGAAGATGCAGTTTTGATAAATACATTTAATTGAGAAAAAATTGTATTTTTAAAATTGTAGTTGTAAGAAAACGAATTCCGAAAGGGCTATTTTGTTAGTCAGGAAATTATAGAAAAACTACTCATATTTTCAAAAAAATCAATATGACCTTACTTGAAGATTTGTTTGTCATAAGCATATTTCATTAAGAAAAACAATAGTATCTTCACTATTGTAGTTGTAGAAAGACGAATTTTTTAAAATTTTTTAAAAGTTTTTCAAAATCAGGAATTTCAACGAACATGAAACCTGCACCAATCTCTTAAGCTTCCTTTATGCTATCTCAGGTCCCAATTTAATCAAAACACCTTGGGCGGTTTTTAAGAAAAAATGCATTAAAGAAAATAAAAAAAATTGTCTATGTTTGGCACAATTTTTCGAGAAAAAATTCTTATGTTTTTGAAAAATTGAACATGACCTTATTTGAAGAACTATTTTTTATGAACACACTTCATTAAGAAAAAAAATTGTCTTCATAATTATAGTTGTAGGAAGATGCCGAAAAATGTTTGAATTTTTTCAGTTTTCGAAAAATTAGAGTTTTTAACCAACATAAGACCTACCCTATTCTCTTAAATGACCTTCAGACTATCCAACAAGAAACTTTAGTCAAAATTGTTGTTGCCATTTTTTTGAAAATTTTGAAAATGTCTCAGGGGCTTCGTGTAAAGTGCCCTTCAAAATTAAAATATCGGTTTCAAAATCAAGGGGCCGCGAAAATATTCAGATCGATAAGGGAGTATCAATTCTGAAGAAATCGGCTGAATGGTTTAGTCGCTAGCGTTTTTCACAGACAGACAGAAGGACAGACGGACGGACAGACGTTTTGCTTTCAATTGGTTTTTCGGTATCAAGGATCCACAAAATAAGGATTCTGGCTGCACCATGTGTTAAAAGATTTTTTTTCTTAATTTAGCAACTGGATTTATCCACTTTTTTGTTACCAGGGCCCTGTGATAAGAGTTTTTCTACCGAAAATCTGACGTTTCTTCGCGCAGCATTACATAACTTTCCCTATACTATACATACATACGTATAGTATACGGGAAAGTAAAAGCGAATTACAGTAGCGAATTACAAAGCAAAGAAGTCGTTCCAATACCAACCTAAAATTGATATTAGAAATTTTATATCTGGAGTGTCCTTCTATACGCACGTGAAGGATGAACGCATTTACAAACGGACAGGAGTCGTTTAGAAGCTTGTGAGATGTGGTTGTGGTGAAAAATACTGATCCCTACTAAAAACCATTTGGAAGAGGAAAGCAAAATTCTTTGGACACATTTGTAGACATAACCAATTCTTAAACACAATAAACTGTTAACTGAAAACAGTAAAATAGTTGGGAAAAGAGGAGTAGGGAGACACAGAATGAACATTTTAGAACATCAAACTACAATTCAAACACTATGCAGAGATGAAAAGGACAGCGGAGGACAGAATGTCACGGCGGTAGCGATAATGCACTTTTCTGCCTTTAGGATGATGACGATGATGATAATAATGATGATTTTCGCCTTTTCTGCTTTCTTTAGGCTTATTATTCCTGGCTCGTTTGTTAATTAATCTTCATCCTCTCTACATAATACCGATGGCGGTTTGGTACTGTTTATTAAAAACACAAATACAACCATCCTCGAGGCGGGGACTCGAACCCGCGATCCTTGGGTTCGAGGTCACTACAACACTTCTGTCTTAGCGATCTGGGCCACCGAGGATCGGCGATACTTAAAGATTATTGAGTCAGAAAAGCAGCAATTCATTTCAGCATTGCTTTAACCCATTCTCCAATGTCACAAACAACACCTTCCCCAGCAAAAGCCGCCTTGCTGCACATCTGAGGAAGCCGCAGTGAGCGGCAATGGTGTCGGCGCCGGCGCCCGCGACAAACGCTTCAAAAGGGCGAAGCGCGCGCCAGGCGTCAAACAGGCGCCCGCCGCGCCGCCGCTCGCGACGCGCACAAGCGCCGTTCATTTGTATGGTAATCATGGGCGTGTCCAGGAGCACAGGCGCGAACACGCCATCGCTTTTAACACCCCCGCCCCGCTGCCAGACGCCCACGCGCCAGACTCCCTGCCCCGCGGCCGGCTTTGCCATCACCGTCACCACTGCCACCTCCACCTTCACCATAACTTCCACAATCACAACGGTGACCACTACCACTATAAACGCCATCACCACTTCCAAAACAACCGCCTCATTACTACCGCTTCAACCATCGCCACCACCGTCACCATACTTACATCACCATTGCCCCCTCAACAACTAGAACCACCAATACAACCGCCATACAACTACCCCTTCAACCGCCGCCACCAACACCACCACCACGACTGCCACCACCACCACCTCCACTGTCACTTTTCAAGTCTACCGGCCACAGCAAGCGCCACCACCATCAGTTTCGGGTAACCATCTGAGCTACCCCATCATTACCAGGATCACTTGGGGCATACCAGCTCTTCCATCGCCATGGTCACCATCATCAGAGCTCGTCACGAACGAAAGAACAACATCGAAGCCATCATTGCCAACGACCCGCTCTTAGGCGACTCACTTTTCGATTTCATCTAAACTAAAATTTGCTCCATGTGGTCTCACTGCCTTTTCAATGTTCTCTGAAAATACTCAACTACAAGTACGCTACCTAACTTCTGAATTACACCACATTATTGTGGTTTCGGGTAATATTATGCATAGGGTGGATACAGAAGTAGGTGTTGCTAGAGCCAAAATATTTTTCTAACACAAAACAGGCTTGAATTAAAATATAAACATTCTCGTGTTCCTGTGATCAGATATATACTTCTTGCTAGATATTGACAAAATACCCTGATATTTTTTCACATGATCGAGTTACATAAAAATGCATTATTTCTTTACTTTTTCACTCTTGAGTTTACACTTTTATCAACTAGACGCGAGCACCTTAGTCGCTAATGAATAAAGTTACAATGTTGATTGCTTTCCCATATTTCGGGTTTTGTTAAATTTAATCAAGTTCAGTCAAGTTATTCTTCTTTTTTTCGTCTCTTCACTCGAAGTGCACCTGATTAGACATTCGCATCGGCACGCGAAACGTTGATTGCTTAACGAATACCAAATGAATAAATCGTTTCTGGATAATAGGTAATTAGAAGTTAAAACCGAACTGGTGATGAATGTACTGCATTACTTTTATAGTAGTAGACTTATATATTTCAATTAATCTGAAAGCCTGTAGTGAAAAATTCTAATGTAAGTTATTGCAACTAAATTACAGTCATTCTCATTATAGTTAACTGCCTTAGATAGAAGGATGTCACTATCATTGCGTCCTTAATACTTTTCCAGAAAACACAGTCACAAACTTGTCTAAGATCATCACTATATCCACCATCATCACAGCCGTTATTTCCAGCATATCATCACTTTACATCCTCACCATCACCAACCGAGTACTAACGCATTCCATCGCTGTCATCTCAATTATCGCCATTCTCCCCTCTCACCACCGTCTCCCGGAGCAGTCTTCCCTGCCGTCACCATCCCCTCCACTCGTCTGCCTGCAGAGCCGCCGTCGTTCCACCCCCGCCAACGCGCGCTCCGAAACATCTGAATGAAGCCCTTTGTTAGCGCGAGGAGACTGGGCGAACACGGGTGACAAGCAAATGAAGCGCCGATCGCCGGCGGAGGTGAGGGAACGGGGTGAGGCGGTCGGCTTCGCTGGCGCCTTCGTCGAACAGATCATCGAAGCCAATGGTGGAGTTACAGCGACTGATGTAGGAATGAGCTCCCTTAAAAGATATTGTAACACTAGTTTTGTGCGTTACAAGCCAGGAAGTGGATTATGTATTACAATAAAGGTTCGATATTACAGACAATTGCGGAATAACGCACTGAAAAAAAAGGGCCATTGACTCTCAACCACAAACCCATGGTTAAGTGTCTTCCAGTTGTGACGATCGATTTATACATTGTGGCAATAATCAGAGAGTCTATGGCAATAATCGCCATAGATGACGTGCTGGTAGTTGATTGTCAAGCTAACCAACCGACGAAGGTTGGAAAATACGCGATTCTTATAACCATCAGTTGACTTCATATAACGTTCTAATTGGTTCCCGCAACCACGGGGTTCTCAACGCTTCCTCAACGCTTTCGGACATGGTTGAGTTGACCAACCTTTGGCGGGAGACCAGCGCGGCCTGAGGATGAATTTGACAGCTGGAAATACGGACGAGTTTCACGGTCGATTTCACCAACGCTGATCAGCAGCTTTGACGGACGTTAAACCATTGACGGCGCGTCAAACGCCTTATTTACGTTTCACCAAGGTCTTTTCGCCTGACGATCGTCAAAGTATTCGTCAAATTTTGATGGACCGGCACCCCGCCATCAACGTCTTTGACGATTCGTTAAACTGCTGTTGTGAGGTTAGGGTGAATCAAACGCGTGCATTGTATTTCATTAAACTAGTTATTTTACTTTTTTGCTGTGCAAGAGGGGCATGTGTGATATCATGGAAGATAATTTTGATGCTTAACTTTTGCATAATTACAAACAATGGATCTAGAACAAGCAATTATTCAAAAATATATACTTTTTAATAATTGGAAGATCTTCAATTCATATCGAGAGAATGTCGAAAACGGTGTTACTGAAGAATTTAGAAGAAATAAAACTGCGTTTTGAATATCCCTCAAACAAATAAACGCCCTTGCCTAGTAAATCTCTTTAATATTTTATGCTGCATGACATTTCCTCCGGCCATTGCAATGGAATTTTGTCATCACAGAGAGCGATTGCGTAAATAGAAAGATTGTTTCTTTCGCAAATCCTTCTCTATGCCCATAGAATGTGGTATTTCCATGGGGTGCCGAACCCTAACCAAAAACACATTTTTTTTTAATAATAGCGAACATTTCTGGAGATACAGCGATGACAGACTGCACACATGTGCAAATTTTGTCTTCAGGGGAATTGAATTAGAACAATTCAGAAATAAAAAATGTATTTCTTCGTTAGTGTGCAAATCTGTGATTTTCTTTATGTGCGAACCACGAAATCTACTGTGGACATCGTGCCAACCTTCCGAATATAATAGTTCGTCTTCAGTAGTCAACAGGTTCAATACCCAATACGGAACCGCGTTGTAACCCGACATGATAGCCAACCTCTGTACGAGGAGAAAAAAATCGACACACGATCCTTGACGAATCGTCAAAGTTAACGGGGCGTCAATTCTAACAGAAAGCGTTGGTGAAACGTAACGATGCGTCAAGATTTTGACGTTCGTCAAAAATGACGATCGTCAAGAGAGATTTGACGAGTGTTGGTGAAATCCACTGTCAGAGTGTGATTAATAAGGACTCTGGAGAGAGTGTTCACTTAAGTTTCTAAAAGACGAAATATTAAGATGGATATCTGCTGAATCGATTCCAAGAGAATGCTCATTGTCACTCAATGGTAAGTGAAACATTTTTCATGTGAGGTTACGGCCACATTACTCTAATCGAGTAACAAGTATTTTTAACGTATAATTTATGATTCATTGCAGGTTTATCGTTTGGCGGTACACGAAGATGTGTGTGTGTGTGTATGTGGAGGGGAATCCAGTACTTAATTTGGAAAATGAGTGTATTCTGTTGTGAGAGTAGTTAGCAATTGTGCCGAATCTTTATAAGAAGAAAATTTTCGAATTTCTAAAATTCTGTTGAAACTTGATTATGTTGATCATGGTATTTCGTTGTTGATGAAAATACGCAGTATATATGTTTATAAAAAGTGTTGAAATGTGTCAGAGAAGTTGTTGATTAAGACCAGAAAACTACACATGCAGAACGTTTACACAATGGGCACTGCAAAATGATGTGCAACTTGATATCATTGAATGTGTGTTTCTTGAAGGATGAGTAAATAAAGGCAGTTTTTAAACAATCAAGTTAAGATGCATGTGATTTGAATTGGACATCACAGATATGAAAACCTCAATAGACCCTATTTGATGTCAGCTTTTGGTGACATCCTGTGATGCTGTGCTTTTGAATTCTTGCAGTGTTCTTTTGTTCTGTGCTGTGTTACATACCAGCATTCACATTGAAATGTAGGTACATAAGTGAAAAAGTTGACAACTGATTTATTTGCACTGTCATGCACTGGAATGTTTTGATGCATTTGTAGTTCATCAAATATTTATGTTTGCTATGGTTCAGCAATTTAATTAAGAAAATGCTACCATTTTATTTTATAACTGAAGAAAATTGTGGAACTGCAAGCAATCTATGTTCTTCAGAGATATTAAATTCCATTGTCCCCTACTCTGTTTCCTTTTAATAAATTAATGTAGTGTTTTGAGTAATCAGATGAGTTCCGATATTATTTTATTGCTTAAATTTATATTTGTCAAATGAGAAAATGATATCTTTCAGGATTCAAATGTATGTAATTAAAATCTAAACTAATATTCTGCCCATGTCCATGCTTTTTTATTGTTGGTTTCAAATGGTATCTATGAATCTTAAAGATTATACAAAGTGAAGCTTGACTACAAGCCTCTGTATACGAGATGGCTGGTATGTCAGTAAACTGAATGAATTGTTTTTGGGGTCCAGCATTTGTTAAAAGTATTCTTGTGATTCTGAAGATTGCATGCATTGTTGGTAATTGTCTCTTTAAAAAATTCATTAATTCGTATCATCTCTTTGTATCAAAATTAATCAATGAACTTATTGATTTTAATTTTATTTGTTTATTTTCATCTTTAAATATAAATTAATAGCGTCCTCTGCGAATAGAGGGAAGTGGTTTCAGTGTACAATAGTATATTAAAAGAATCAAGTACTCGAGCCTTCTTTATAGGAAGGGTTCATTTCTAGTTTTCAAATGTTGTGGGATTTATTTTTGCTCTTTTCATACTTGCATCAAATCAGTAATATCAGATATTTGATAATCGCTTCATTTCTCATTGAATATCAGTAAGGTATATATTTTAAAATTTGAACACAGGCTGCGACATGCCAATTGTGATGATCTTATAATTAAAACTAATTATATTTGAAACTTGTTCCACGTGGCAAGGCAAAAATTATTCAATTACATTTAGTCACATCCGTTCCCCATCATTTTTAAATTATTAATAATTTAAATACTTCAGGTATATAACCTGACGCCCAAAATAATTAATTAACTTATTTTCAATTTCAGTATAAGAATTTTAAGAATATTGTTGAAAGTCATTGTATCATTGTGCTAATGAAAAAAAACCCAGCAAAAGTGTTGAAACAAATCCATGTTAAAAAGCATAATTTCTCAAACCTTACATTCCTAGACAAAATTAGTCAATTTTTAAACAAAATGACAACGAACAGGCTTAGAATATCTCAGGTTTAGAATTGTATCTCTACATTCTGTACATACTTGTTATTTGTAAAGCTATGAATGCTCATGTAATTGCACATTTTTTGATGCCAATCTCTCTCAGAAACTTGAATGTAATGCAATGTAAAATGCATATGTATGCATATTTTATGTAATGCATATTTTGTGTATTCCAGAATTTTGGGACTATTAGTTGAGTTTATGTAGTTAGGATAAACTTGTTAAAATACAAATGTGTGCCCAACACATGATGTCAAAAATTTTTTTCAAAATATGAGGCAGTACTGTGTGATACCGCTTCTTGAGGACTGAAAACTTTTGAAAAGTTGAAAGAAAAGTTTTGATTTGGTTGTCACTATTGAAATTATATTTTTCTAATATTTTTCAGTCCCTTTTTTATGTAGGACAACCACATTTTAAAAAATCCAAATTTATTTTTTATTTTGTTCAATGAAGGGTTTACATTTGAGATTCTATTTCCCTCATCAAGTGTAACAAACTACAAAATTAGTTTCCGAAGAAGAAGCCAAATTAGTGTTTACAATATTTGTTAAATTAAGGAAGAACATAAAAATCACTAAAGTTAAAAAAATTAACGTTATACCCAATTTAATTTGAAAACTTACATCAAAATATAAAAAAAAACGATTGGAAGATGTATTAAGTAAATTTTTCTCAATGTGTGTGGTTTTTATTTTTTTATTGTAAAGTTTCAGTTGTCACAGACATGCAAATTTCATGGACTCTACATTGTAGAATTTGAGTTTTTATGTTAGGAGTGTGCAGACAGGGGATGCATACACTATTTCTGATCCTTTCAATTATGTTTTATTTACATATTTTAATTATTTGCTAGTACAGATCCCTTAGCGACACACTTCTTAAAACTATTTTCATACTGCCATCATGTTCCCTCATTATTCTCACTTTTTTTAACAAATATGAATTATTAATTTAATTTTTTAATTCAATCTTTATTGACGATTTGTTACTAGTGTACATGATTATTTAGATGAGTGTGTAAATACACAATTATTCTTACTTCAGAAAACAAAATTTAGAATTGCATAGTTGGATTTTGACCTTGGTCTAAAAAAATATGAAACTTTCTTTCTTTAATGGTTTTACTCTATGGATTTGAGTTTTAATTTACTGAACAGTTTTGATTGTTCTTATTTTATATATTCGGAATACTGTCACTTTCAGAAATTACTAGGGATTAACAATGTTATATTGGCAAACTTTGTAATGTAACTTTGTAATAATTGGTATCTCATGTAACAAATGCTAACTTCATACTGAGAGGTGAGAATTTTTGTTTCTATTAAAAGTATTATATACAATTTGGAACAATCAATTTTTAAAGACTGCTGGCATTTATTTTGTCTTCGATTTCTATTGTGAAAAATCATAAATATTTTTGTCTAGTTTCAGGGAACATGCAATTCTAATGTCCAACATTGATCTACTATGCAATAACTAAATTTTTATTAGAAAGAAGACATGGAAATTGGAACTAGCCCTCTCATGTGAAAATTTAATTACACTGTGCTTTTGTTAATAAAACTTTGTGATTTGGGAACACTTATTATAGTTTGGGATTGATGCAAAGAAATGGTCATGATTAATGCATTTATAAAAGCTATTTCCTCTTGTAATTATTATTTCTTCATAAACAATGTTTACATTGTTTCCTGACTCACTATTTTTGGACAACGAAACTTATTCGATTAGACTAATTTGAAACTCATTAAACACTGAGAGGCCTGCAAGTACTAATTAGAAGTTCAATAAAATAACATTAATAATGTGCATAAATAAAATGGATTTTCATCTCTTTATCATATTTCTTATTCTAAAGGAGTAAGCCCTGCATGCAATTTTTGTGTTATACAAGGCTATGGGCAGTTTCCAAAATGTTCTTGTGTGGTTTTTACTACATAAGAAACTTGCATTGTTCTCAGATGCAAAACTAGTATCTTACTTTTCAGTATTTGGCTTCATTGTAATGTTTTATTTTTTGTGGCGCCTAGGGCACTTACTAGCTAAAACTTGTTGCTGTGAAATGTTCATTTTAAATGTATAAAAAGATAATGTAAATAATTATTTAAAATATAAGGAAGCATTTATAAGTATCCATCAAGTGTTTTTCTCATATCAATTTCCCAAATATATCTGTTTCAATTGCTTTCACATTTGTTCATATTCCTGTTTGTGATTTTCATGCCTGCAAAACTGTTATCAGTTTAATGTGATTGAGTTTGTGTGTTAATTTATTCTGACCCTTGTTTCAATGGAGTCATTTGCAACTTGGTCTTAAAAGAGATTATGTGACGGTTAAAACTAATAAATTAGTTTCATGGAATGTAAGAAATTTAAACTTTTATTTAGTGATGGTTGTGTGCCACAAGTTGCAAATGACTTGGTGAAATAAAGGACTGAAGAAATGAATTAAGAAATACTCTATATTTTTGAGTTGGTTAATTGATTTTACAAATACTGTATTGAGTTTTGCTTAATTTTTTTTGTGTTGGTTAGCGGTCTTGAGTGTTTACTTGTTGCTAATAAATGTTAAGAGTGAAAATATTTGGCAAAATATTATGAATGAAATTATTTCAGAATTAATTTTTATATATCTAATTCTATTCAGCAAGTACTTTTAGTGTCAAATTTGCAAAAATCTTTGTTAAAAAAATTCTTCAAATTGACTTCTTACTTCTTTTTCAGTTGAATTTTTAAAATGTAACAATTTTTAGAATCATGTTTATATAAAATTTGATTCCAGACATTGTTACATAATTTTACAAAATTATACAAAATTTAATTCATTTATCCAATTAATTTACACTGAATTTAATTGAAAATTTGAATTTTGACATTGTCTCTACTTGTGGTTTTGAATTGTCTTGCATACGCACAAATTTATACAATTCTGAAAAATTTTATAATTTCTTAACTACATAACCAACAATTTAATGCTACAGGTACGAGTACAAAAGAAGGTAAACATACATGCAAACAAGGGTTGATGCAAAATTTTCCATTTTTCGTGTAAACATTTATCTAGGAACTAGCACTAAATTTGGTTTGTTCAACCACCCACCGAAGTTCCGAGACAGTCAACCACGCACTGCAAACATTTTGTGGTTCAAGACTCTACGTCGGCAAGGGAATCACAAGACCCAGCGGTGGTTGAGGGCACCACGGAGGTTCACACATGGCGCCGAGGTTGCGTCAACCACACAAATAGCTGGGCCATATTTTACTATTAAATTTGGTTGGGAGAACCGAATTTTAATGTGCGGCAAGCAATCCTTTTTTTCAGTGCACTGAAAAAAAAGGGCCATTGACTCTCAACCACAAACCCATGGTTAAGTGTCTTCCAGTTGTGACGATCGATTTATACATTGTGGCAATAATCAGAGAGTCTATGGCAATAATCGCCATAGATGACGTGCTGGTAGTTGATTGTCAAGCTAACCAACCGACGAAGGTTGGAAAATACGCGATTCTTATAACCATCAGTTGACTTCATATAACGTTCTAATTGGTTCCCGCAACCACGGGGTTCTCAACGCTTCCTCAACGCTTCGGACATGGTTGAGTTGACCAACCTTTGGCGGGAGACCAGCGCGGCCTGAGGATGAATTTGACAGCTGGAAATACGGACGAGTTTCACGGTCGATTTCACCAACGCTGATCAGCAGCTTTGACGGACGTTAAACCATTGACGGCGCGTCAAACGCCTTATTTACGTTTCACCAAGGTCTTTTCGCCTGACGATCGTCAAAGTATTCGTCAAATTTTGATGGACCGGCACCCCGCCATCAACGTCTTTGACGATTCGTTAAACTGCTGTTGTGAGGTTAGGGTGAATCAAACGCGTGCATTGTATTTCATTAAACTAGTTATTTTACTTTTTTGCTGTGCAAGAGGGGCATGTGTGATATCATGGAAGATAATTTTGATGCTTAACTTTTGCATAATTACAAACAATGGATCTAGAACAAGCAATTATTCAAAAATATATACTTTTTAATAATTGGAAGATCTTCAATTCATATCGAGAGAATGTCGAAAACGGTGTTACTGAAGAATTTAGAAGAAATAAAACTGCGTTTTGAATATCCCTCAAACAAATAAACGCCCTTGCCTAGTAAATCTCTTTAATATTTTATGCTGCATGACATTTCCTCCGGCCATTGCAATGGAATTTTGTCATCACAGAGAGCGATTGCGTAAATAGAAAGATTGTTTCTTTCGCAAATCCTTCTCTATGCCCATAGAATGTGGTATTTCCATGGGGTGCCGAACCCTAACCAAAAACACATTTTTTTTTAATAATAGCGAACATTTCTGGAGATACAGCGATGACAGACTGCACACATGTGCAAATTTTGTCTTCAGGGGAATTGAATTAGAACAATTCAGAAATAAAAAATGTATTTCTTCGTTAGTGTGCAAATCTGTGATTTTCTTTATGTGCGAACCACGAAATCTACTGTGGACATCGTGCCAACCTTCCGAATATAATAGTTCGTCTTCAGTAGTCAACAGGTTCAATACCCAATACGGAACCGCGTTGTAACCCGACATGATAGCCAACCTCTGTACGAGGAGAAAAAAATCGACACACGATCCTTGACGAATCGTCAAAGTTAACGGGGCGTCAATTCTAACAGAAAAGCGTTGGTGAAACGTAACGATGCGTCAAGATTTTGACGTTCGTCAAAAATGACGATCGTCAAGAGAGATTTGACGAGTGTTGGTGAAATCCACTGTCAGAGTGTGATTAATAAGGACTCTGGAGAGAGTGTTCACTTAAGTTTCTAAAAGACGAAATATTAAGATGGATATCTGCTGAATCGATTCCAAGAGAATGCTCATTGTCACTCAATGGTAAGTGAAACATTTTTCATGTGAGGTTACGGCCACATTACTCTAATCGAGTAACAAGTATTTTTAACGTATAATTTATGATTCATTGCAGGTTTATCGTTTGGCGGTACACGAAGATGTGTGTGTGTGTGTATGTGGAGGGGAATCCAGTACTTAATTTGGAAAATGAGTGTATTCTGTTGTGAGAGTAGTTAGCAATTGTGCCGAATCTTTATAAGAAGAAAATTTTCGAATTTCTAAAATTCTGTTGAAACTTGATTATGTTGATCATGGTATTTCGTTGTTGATGAAAATACGCAGTATATATGTTTATAAAAAGTGTTGAAATGTGTCAGAGAAGTTGTTGATTAAGACCAGAAAACTACACATGCAGAACGTTTACACAATGGGCACTGCAAAATGATGTGCAACTTGATATCATTGAATGTGTGTTTCTTGAAGGATGAGTAAATAAAGGCAGTTTTTAAACAATCAAGTTAAGATGCATGTGATTTGAATTGGACATCACAGATATGAAAACCTCAATAGACCCTATTTGATGTCAGCTTTTGGTGACATCCTGTGATGCTGTGCTTTTGAATTCTTGCAGTGTTCTTTTGTTCTGTGCTGTGTTACATACCAGCATTCACATTGAAATGTAGTGTACATAAGTGAAAAAGTTGACAACTGATTTATTTGCACTGTCATGCACTGGAATGTTTTGATGCATTTGTAGTTCATCAAATATTTATGTTTGCTATGGTTCAGCAATTTAATTAAGAAAATTGCTACCATTTTATTTTATAACTGAAGAAAATTGTGGAACTGCAAGCAATCTAATGTTCTTCAGAGATATTAAATTCCATTGTCCCTACTCTGTTTCCTTTAATAAATTAATGTAGTGTTTTGAGTAATCAGATGAGTTCCGTATTATTTTATTGCTTAAATTTATATTTGTCAAATGAGAAAATGATATCTTTCAGGATTCAAATGTATGTAATTAAAATCTAAACTAATATTCTGCCCATGTCCATGCTTTTTTATTGTTGGTTTCAAATGGTATCTATGAATCTTAAAGATTATACAAAGTGAAGCTTGACTACAAGCCTCTGTATACGAGATGGCTGGTATGTCAGTAAACTGAATGAATTGTTTTTGGGGTCCAGCATTTGTTAAAAGTATTCTTGTGATTCTGAAGATTGCATGCATTGTTGGTAATTGTCTCTTTAAAAAATTCATTAATTCGTATCATCTCTTTGTATCAAAATTAATCAATTAACTTATTGATTTTAATTTTATTTGTTTATTTTCATCTTTAAATATAAATTAATAGCGTCCTCTGCGAATAGAGGGAAGTGGTTTCAGTGTACAATAGTATATTAAAAGAATCAAGTACTCGAGCCTTCTTTATAGGAAGGGTTCATTTCTAGTTTTCAAATGTTGTGGGATTTATTTTTGCTCTTTTCATACTTGCATCAAATCAGTAATATCAGATATTTGATAATCGCTTCATTTCTCATTGAATATCAGTAAGGTATATATTTTAAAATTTGAACACAGGCTGCGACATGCCAATTGTGATGATCTTATAATTAAAACTAATTATATTTGAAACTTGTTCCACGTGGCAAGGCAAAAATTATTCAATTACATTTAGTCACATCCGTTCCCCATCATTTTAAATTATTAATAATTTAAATACTTCAGGTATATAACCTGACGCCCAAAATAATTAATTAACTTATTTTCAATTTCAGTATAAGAATTTTAAGAATATTGTTGAAAGTCATTGTATCATTGTGCTAATGAAAAAAAACCCAGCAAAAGTGTTGAACAAATCCATGTTAAAAAGCATAATTTCTCAAACCTTACATTCCTAGACAAAATTAGTCAATTTTTAAACAAAATGACAACGAACAGGCTTAGAATATCTCAGGTTTAGAATTGTATCTCTACATTCTGTACATACTTGTTATTTGTAAAGCTATGAATGCTCATGTAATTGCACATTTTTTGATGCCAATCTCTCTCAGAAACTTGAATGTAATGCAATGTAAAATGCATATGTATGCATATTTTATGTAATGCATATTTTGTGTATTCCAGAATTTTGGGACTATTAGTTGAGTTTATGTAGTTAGGATAAACTTGTTAAAATACAAATGTGTGCCCAACACATGATGTCAAAAATTTTTTTTCAAAATATGAGGCAGTACTGTGTGATACCGCTTCTTGAGGACTGAAAACTTTTGAAAAGTTGAAAGAAAAGTTTTGATTTGGTTGTCACTATTGAAATTATATTTTCTAATATTTTTCAGTCCCTTTTTTATGTAGGACAACCACATTTTAAAAAATCCAAATTTATTTTTTATTTTGTTCAATGAAGGGTTTACATTTGAGATTCTATTTCCCTCATCAAGTGTAACAAACTACAAAATTAGTTTCCGAAGAAGAAGCCAAATTAGTGTTTACAATATTTGTTAAATTAAGGAAGAACATAAAAATCACTAAAGTTAAAAAAATTAACGTTATACCCAATTTAATTTGAAAACTTACATCAAAATATAAAAAAAAACGATTGGAAGATGTATTAAGTAAATTTTTCTCAATGTGTGTGGTTTTTATTTTTTTATTGTAAAGTTTCAGTTGTCACAGACATGCAAATTTCATGGACTCTACATTGTAGAATTTGAGTTTTTATGTTAGGAGTGTGCAGACAGGGGATGCATACACTATTTCTGATCCTTTCAATTATGTTTTATTTACATATTTTAATTATTTGCTAGTACAGATCCCTTAGCGACACACTTCTTAAAACTATTTTCATACTGCCATCATGTTCCCTCATTATTCTCACTTTTTTTAACAAATATTGAATTATTAATTTAATTTTTTAATTCAATCTTTATTGACGATTTGTTACTAGTGTACATGATTATTTAGATGAGTGTGTAAATACACAATTATTCTTACTTCAGAAAACAAAATTTAGAATTGCATAGTTGGATTTTGACCTTGGTCTAAAAAAATATGAAACTTTCTTTCTTTAATGGTTTTACTCTATGGATTTGAGTTTTAATTTACTGAACAGTTTTGATTGTTCTTATTTTATATATTCGGAATACTGTCACTTTCAGAAATTACTAGGGATTAACAATGTTTATATTGGCAAACTTTGTAATGTAACTTTGTAATAATTGGTATCTCATGTAACAAATGCTAACTTCATACTGAGAGGTGAGAATTTTGTTTCTATTAAAAGTATTATATACAATTTGGAACAATCAATTTTTAAAGACTGCTGGCATTTATTTTGTCTTCGATTTCTATTGTGAAAAAATCATAAATATTTTTGTCTAGTTTCAGGGAACATGCAATTCTAATGTCCAACATTGATCTACTATGCAATAACTAAATTTTATTAGAAAGAAGACATGGAAATTGGAACTAGCCCTCTCATGTGAAAATTTAATTACACTGTGCTTTTGTTAATAAAACTTTGTGATTTGGGAACACTTATTATAGTTTGGGATTGATGCAAAGAAATGGTCATGATTAATGCATTTATAAAAGCTATTTCCTCTTGTAATTATTATTTCTTCATAAACAATGTTTACATTGTTTCCTGACTCACTATTTTTGGACAACGAAACTTATTCGATTAGACTAATTTGAAACTCATTAAACACTGAGAGGCCTGCAAGTACTAATTAGAAGTTCAATAAAATAACATTAATAATGTGCATAAATAAAATGGATTTTCATCTCTTTATCATATTTCTTATTCTAAAGGAGTAAGCCCTGCATGCAATTTTTGTGTTATACAAGGCTATGGGCAGTTTCCAAAATGTTCTTGTGTGGTTTTTACTACATAAGAAAACTTGCATTGTTCTCAGATGCAAAACTAGTATCTTACTTTTCAGTATTTGGCTTCATTGTAATGTTTTATTTTTTGTGGCGCCTAGGGCACTTACTAGCTAAAACTTGTTGCTGTGAAATGTTCATTTTAAATGTATAAAAAGATAATGTAAATAATTATTTAAAATATAAGGAAGCATTTATAAGTATCCATCAAGTGTTTTTCTCATATCAATTTCCCAAATATATCTGTTTCAATTGCTTTCACATTTGTTCATATTCCTGTTTGTGATTTTCATGCCTGCAAAACTGTTATCAGTTTAATGTGATTGAGTTTGTGTGTTAATTTATTCTGACCCTTGTTTCAATGGAGTCATTTGCAACTTGGTCTTAAAAGAGATTATGTGACGGTTAAAACTAATAAATTAGTTTCATGGAATGTAAGAAATTTAAACTTTTATTTAGTGATGGTTGTGTGCCACAAGTTGCAAATGACTTGGTGAAATAAAGGACTGAAGAAATGAATTAAGAAATACTCTATATTTTTGAGTTGGTTAATTGATTTTACAAATACTGTATTGAGTTTTGCTTAATTTTTTTTGTGTTGGTTAGCGGTCTTGAGTGTTTACTTGTTGCTAATAAATGTTAAGAGTGAAAATATTTGGCAAAATATTATGAATGAAATTATTTCAGAATTAATTTTATATATCTAATTCTATTCAGCAAGTACTTTTAGTGTCAAATTTGCAAAAATCTTTGTTAAAAAAATTCTTCAAATTGACTTCTTACTTCTTTTTTCAGTTGAATTTTTAAAATGTAACAATTTTTAGAATCATGTTTATATAAAATTTGATTCCAGACATTGTTACATAATTTTACAAAATTATACAAAATTTAATTCATTTATCCAATTAATTTACACTGAATTTAATTGAAAATTTGAATTTTGACATTGTCTCTACTTGTGGTTTTGAATTGTCTTGCATACGCACAAATTTATACAATTCTGAAAAATTTTATAATTTCTTAACTACATAACCAACAATTTAATGCTACAGGTACGAGTACAAAAGAAGGTAAACATACATGCAAACAAGGGTTGATGCAAAATTTTCCATTTTTCGTGTAAACATTTATCTAGGAACTAGCACTAAATTTTGGTTTGTTCAACCACCCACCGAAGTTCCGAGACAGTCAACCACGCACTGCAAACATTTTGTGGTTCAAGACTCTACGTCGGCAAGGGAATCACAAGACCCAGCGGTGGTTGAGGGCACCACGGAGGTTCACACATGGCGCCGAGGTTGCGTCAACCACACAAATAGCTGGGCCATATTTTACTATTAAATTTGGTTGGGAGAACCGAATTTTAATGTGCGGCAAGCAATCCTTTTTTTCAGTGTACTTATCGAAAATTGGGACAAATCGAGACCGAGAGTCATAGCAGCTTCATTACTCTGCGATTTAGTCATATTAAACAAACATACCATTGTATTGCTGGGAATTCGAAGAACTAAAATTCTCAGAAAATAAGATACTCTGTCAGCTTCTCTAATCCGTTTACAGCTCTACAAATATAATTTACGGGATCCGTATCTACCTTTTTCCTGCGCTCCATTTTATTTCCAACCACTCCCCTTTGCAGTAACCTTCACTCTCGCGGCCGCTGTAGCTTCCTTGTCGAGGCAGATACGGGTGCTGCGATCTGGCCGTGACCAGAACCATCTGCGCAGGTACCCTTCGTGCCAGTGTTGCCGGCTCTCAGCGTCCTCGTCAACATCTACCTCATGCGATGCTCGACGCCAACACCTGGATCAGGTTCTCCCTCTGGCTGCTCATCGGTGAGTTCGCAAAGGAACAAAAGCAGTCGCACGGTTTTATCTTTCTGACGGTTTTTCAAAACATATTGGACGCTATTTAAATTATTGTAATACATTAATAGGTATGATGGATTAAATATGAAGGTCAAATGAGTTAGTACTAGACTACAAACGCTCAGTCTCATTTGATTCTGTATGTTTTGAGCCAAAACGTAGTTCTCGATGGGCAATTTCTTCTTCTTTTCATTCTTTCAGATGTTGCTTTTTTTCTCTCTCCTGACACTTTTGGCTCTCTTTTGGATTTTGTTTCTTCTGGGAATCTGAACTTCTTATCCTGAATTATTTTTCTGAATTGCTCTTTATTTTCAATTAATTTATCAGTAATTTTTAATTCATTAAGTCTTCTTGGATTAACTTAAACCAATTTATTATTATTACAATCTATTATTTCAACAGTATATATTATTATTATTATTATTATTATTATTATGGTATTCCTATCAACAGATTATATATGTTATAGAATAGGATCGGACAAAAAAACACAGTCTTCCGCGCCACAATCACAAAACGACAGCTCCCTTGTCTTCTGTGCGTTTTGATCTCGCATGCCTCATCTCGTATTTGACCGAAGCTCGTTTTAATAATAGCAAGGGCTACTATGAATGAGTCTCGCGCGCAGATGTGGGCCCTGCGATGCCCCAAGGCCCCTCCCCCTCCCCCACCCCACCCACCCCACACCATCCCGTCTCACCCCACCCGGCCATGCCCTTCCCGCACGACCATCACCCCATGGGCTGGTCGAAGACTCCTCTGCTTACAGTCGATGCTCTAGACGGCGAAATTTCTACACGCAGCGGCTCCAGTGAATATGCCTCCCCTCTAACATCTGCCCTCGTCCATCTCGTGATTGCAAGTCTTCAGACATGAGGGGTCAATCGCTGCCATGTTTGAAATAATATTTCGTCCGTATTTCAAATGCTCTTCATCTCCACTACAAGAGGAACATCAATATGCGCAAGAAAATACTTTTTCCCCTGATTAATGAAATTAGAGTTTTATCCGCCTTGTGAATTTTAAATTAATCATACACTGTCATAGTTACTTACATCTAGAATTCAAAACTTCCAAATTGCCTCCGTCAGGTTATTTTTATTGAAAATACAAAACGACAGATACACAGCAACTCAACGAAATGTGGGCATGCGTTGGCCACGTGCTCTAGCCGAGAGAATCGTTAGAGCGAACACATGTGGCTTTGCGGGCGCTCCTTCCTACAGTTAAAACCTTACAGGGAGAGCAGAACGGAAGAGTGATGGAGAAAAAAAAAGTGTTTGAAACCCCTCGGCCTGCGTTGACCGCGGGGCCACGCAGCACAAAGGGAGCGTTGCCCGGGGCGTCCACCACATGAGGCGGCCGAGGCCATCTTGGCATTCCTCTTACGCAAGACGCCGTCTGCGGCTCGGTGGCTGGCGCCGGCAAAGCGGGCAGATCGGGCTCAAGTGTTTGCAACGGCCATTGCTCAGAAGTGCCGCAGCACAACTTCCGTGATAATGATATCGCGTTGCTCACACACGTTCTTTTCACATCTTTTACTGATTTTGATTGAGGGGGGTGAGGTGAGGTGACACGTCACGACACAAGACACGTCGGCCCCTTTGCTTTTATTGTAAACCTCTGTCTCTGAACAAGTTTGTGATCGTTTCTCAAGACGTCAAAAAAGTAATACAAACATTTAACAAAATAGAACATTATTCTTTGAACTCTTGTGAGGAACATAATACACATGGTACGCCCTCAGAATTGTGTATTCAAATGTGAACATTATTCTTAACGTGTATAATTGATCAATGGTGCAAACTATTTGCTTGTAATGATACTATTAATGAAGTAGTATGTCACATTTAGAGGCATCCGTGAAATATTTAGAAATGTAATGTTGGATTAATAATGAACAAATTTGACAGGGGGTGATTGAAAAACTCATGAAGATCAACATAGATGTAATTTATTTACTACAAAACTGCATTGAAAACTTCAATTCAATATAAATTATCTTCAATTTTTCATTCAATATGAATTACCACAATACGTGACTGAAACCGAATGGGCTTAAATTGTAGTGTTTGATCAATAATAGTAGTTTATGCAATTAGTTTATAATGTTAAGCTTTATTAGATTAGAATAGATTTATTATTAATTCTGCAATTAAGTATCATTACTTGGTGGCAGAATATTTAAATTACAAGAGAGTATTTAATTTAGAAAAAAAACAATAATTAAGAATAATAGTACATAATTTCACAGTGCAAACCTACTCCAATTCATTTTACTCCACTTGACAGCACTGCACTGCACTTCACAACACTTAACTGTTATGCATTTCTTTCCCTCCACTACACAACACTGCACTGCACTGCACTAGACGAATATAAATAAAATAATAATAATAATAATAATAATAATAATAATGACAATACTACTACAACTACTACTAATAATAACAATTAGACAAATTACTTAATAGGAAATTCTACTTATTTAACAGTAGAAACTTAACAATAATACAATGATCTAAAAATAGATAAATAGCTAGGAAACTAATTTATTTTTAAATTTTCTCAAGCATGGATACATGATTTGAAAACGAGCGACGTTAGGAGCGACTCATTGTATACGCTATTTTTTGTATAACAGCATTATAAGTTTTTAAGAGAATCAAACTTAATTTGCCAAACACTTTTTTGTGACATCTCAGGTATTTGACATTTGTACGAGAAAACGGAGGTCGTCTGATCCGTCTACCGCTACCACCCCAAGCTTCCGTAGTTGCGATTGGCTGAATGTGAGATTCCGCACCCATTCGTGCTGTAAATCTAATGCGTCATCATTTGGATCGTAAAATGCCCTTTTATCAACGATATTCTTGCAACAGAAAATTTCGTTTATAATGCTGGTATACAAAACACTTTATTCATTTAGCTAACACGTTAATTGCTACAACATCACCTGAACATCCTAGTTTTGAATTACGTAGGATGGATAAGAAATGATGTTTGCATTTAATTTGTTTTGCATTTCGGGCGCAAAATAATCTGTGAATCAAGTTTTTGTAGTTAATAATTGAAATATACAGAAGAGAACACCTAAAATGTTAATCATATCAGCTCGTATGTGATATTTAGATGCTGTTTTCACGAAAAAAATTGTTACAAATTCATAGAAATTTGAATGCCATTCATACATTGTAAATTTGTTCCTGTTGGTCATATTGAGATATTGCAATAAAAGTTAATGTTCAAAACATTACCGCATTATCGGTTCGTGGCATTTTAGTGGGTAAGAAATTCAACTATTTGAGGCGCACTGAGATGAAGTGGCTTCGTTTCTGCCACGTTGTAGGGAATTATATTATCCGTGATATTCGGTTCCATTACTTCCACCTGCGCTATCTATTGAGAGCGGTGGAGTAGTTTTTGCCAGGATTGAAACTGATCAGCAACAACTCGGCATATGACATACCGTCGCCCCTACATATAAGCGTCATTCACAGACACCCAATATTCATCGAGGTTTTCAGAGGAGATACACAACTTTCTTTTTTAAATGTATTTACTTTGTTGAATTTGCAAACAACAGCAACTGTAATTGACGTTTGGTGCTGATCGGTATCTGTCTTATTCTCCAAAGCAAAACAATCTCATCATTTTCACTGTGGAAGCAGGTAAATTGGACAGAAAACCTCGATCTAGATGGAGATCATTTATTCCAAATTCTTATTTATCACACTACTATTATAATAAGAGTTATTGCATTGTCAATTACATTGACATTAAAATATTCAGAAACATTCGAAGTAACTTTGCAAATGTACTTTCCCGCCTGAGATATGGCATGAGATTTTCTATAACTCGGGAACAAACATTTTTCAAATATTTTTATTTTTCTAAAATACTTATTTTCTAAATTAATTTTTCGTTTTTTGTTTTTTTTTTAAATTCTGGCCCTCAAGAAAATGTGCGCAGATAAATCTCTTTCCCCACATGTCATATACAGTTTTACTGTTTTTGACAAATAAATAAATAAATAAAAACTAAAAAATGTATTTGAGGCTTTCTCTTATCTTCGTACTCTCCACCGCGACGCACTTACAGCCCGCCCCACTTCATTCACTTTTGTTCCTCTCCGAAACACAATAAGTCTCTTGGGTCATTTCATCAAGACTCGGGACACCTTTCACAACACTCCTCAACAACTGAAGCTCATCCACCCAAGTAATGGGAACTCCATATCGCAGATATCGCTTGCTGTTGGCTCACCGTTGAACCGTTAGGACGTCATCTTTTAGGACAGGAAATGAATTATATGTAGGCCCTAATAGTATTCGGAGTGACTAATATTTTGTTCATCGATATTTATTACAAATATCATATTGATATCTTGCCCAACACGGTAATAGGAATTAATTCAAACATGAATTATTATTTCATTCAGGATAAATTAATTATTGTAATTCAGAGGTTGGATCTCAACAAAATATCGCCACTGTCAACCACAATTATCTCCAAATGTCAACCACAATTAACCCAGACAAAGTTAGTTGAGAAAGTGTTTTCTTTTTAATTAATAATAACGTGCAGACTAGATTCCCCTAATAATGGCGTACTTGTGGTCGCTTGAAGATTCTAGTCTGCAGTTCCGTGATACGCTATTAATCGCTGAATCTATAGGACGATCTCGTATAGAGACTAGAATAATTACATATGAATAGACTCATTAAGTGTTCATTCAGTTTTTATTTGACTTAAAAATAGTTAAACCTGTGTACGACGTGTTATGATAAGAAAAATGTTCTGTGCACGTTTTCTTAAATTATGGGACCTATACCCTAACTCATA